>CAUYLG010040620.1:0-167438 GCA_963573385.1 Cacajao melanocephalus
TCTTTGTCTCTTTTGATCTTTGTTGATTTAAAGTCCATTTTTTCAAAGCCTAGGATTGCAACTCCTGTCTTTTTTTGCTCTCTATTTGCTTGGTAAATCTTCCTTCATCCTTTTATTTTGAGCCTATGTGTGTCCTTGCCCGTGAGATGGGTTTCCTGAATACAGCACACTGATGGATTTTGACTTTTTATCCAATTTGCCAGTCTGTGTCTTTTGATCGGGGCATTTAGCCCATTTACATTTAAGGTTAATATTGTTATGTGTGAATTTGATCCTACCATTTTGATGCTAACTGGTTGTTTTGCCTGTTAGTTGACATAGTTCCTTCATTTTGTCGATGGTCTTTATCATTTGGTACATTTTTGGAGTGGCTGGTACTGGTTGTTCCTTTCTATGTTTAGTCCTTCTTTCAGGAGCTCTTGTAAGGCAGGCCTGGTGGTGACAAAATCTCTCAGCAACTGCTTGTTCATAAAGGATTTTATTTTTTCCTTTGCTTATGAAGCTTTGTTTGGCTGGATATGAAATTCTAGGTTGAAAGTTCTTTAAGGATGTTGATTATAGGCCCCCACTCTCTTCTGGCTTGTAGGGTTTCTGCCCAGAGATCCGCTGTGGGTCTGATGGGCTTCCCTTTATGGGTATCCCAGCCTTTCTCTCTGGCTGCCCTTAGCATTTTTTCCTTCATTTCAACCCTGGTGAATCTGACGATTTTGTGCCTTGGGGTTGTTCTTCTTGACGAATATCTTTGTGGTGTTCTCTGTATTTCCTGGACTTAAATGTTGGCCTCCCTTGCTAGGTTGGGGAAGTTCTCCTGGATAATATCCTGAAGAGTTTTTTTTTTTCAGCTTGGATTCATTCTTTAGGTATTCCTAGCAAACATTGATTAGGTCTTTTCATGTAATCTCATATTTCTTGGAGGTTTTGTTTATTTCTTTTCACTCTTTTTTCTCTAATCTTGCCTTCTTGTTTTATTTCATTGAGTTGATCTTCAATCTCTGATATCCTTTCTTCTGCTTGGTCAGTTTGTCTGCTGAATCTTGTGTATGCTTCACGAAGTTCTTGTGTTGTTTTTCAGCTCCATGAAGTAATTTATATTCTTCTCTATGCTGTTTATTCTCATTAGCATTTCTTCTCAGCTTTATTCAAGGTTCTTAGCTTCTTTACATTGGGTTAGAACATGTTCTTTTAGCTCAGAGAAATTTGTTATTACCCACCTACTGAAGCCTGTTTCTGTGTATTCATCAGACTCCTTCTCCATCCAGCCTTGTTCTCTTGCTGGTGAGGAGTTGTGCTCCCTTGGAGGATGAGAGGCATTCTGGTTTTTGGTGTTTTCATCCTTTTTGTGCTGGTTTCTTCCCGTCTTTGTGGATTTATCTACCTGTGGTCTTTGTAGTGGTGACTTTTGGATGGGGTCTCTGAGTGGACCTCCTTTTTGTTGAGGTTGAAGTTATTTATTTCTGTGTTTTAGTTTTCTTTCTAATAGTCAGGCTCCTCTGCTGTAGGACTGCTAGAGGTCCACTCCAGAACCCTGCTTGCCTGGGGATCACCTGTGGCGGCTGCAGAATAGTAAGGGTTGCTGCTGGTTTCTTCTTCTGTTATCTTCATCCCAGAAGGGTACCCACCAGATGTCAGCCTGGGCTCTCCTTTATGAGATGTCTCTTTGGACATACGAGGGCCAGGGAGGTGCTTGAGGAGACAGTCTGTCCCTTATACGAACTCAGGTGCTGAATTTGGAGTTCCATTGTTTTGTTCAGAGTTGCTGGGCAGGTACGTTTAAGTCTGCTGCAGCGGAACTCATAACTGCCTTTTTTCCCAGGTGCTCTGTCCTGGGAAAGTGGGGCTTTATTTATAAGTTCCTGATGTGTTGCTGCCTTTTTTCAGAGATGCCCTGCCCAGTGAGGAGGTAGCCTACTCACAGTCTGCCAGCAGATGCGTTCCTGAGCTGCAGTGGGCTCTGCCCAGCTGCTATGTGAACTTCCTTGCAGTTTTGTTTACAAAGGTATAGTTAGAACTGCCTTGGTAATGGCTGTCTGCCTTAGTAATGGCAGACTGCCTCAGTAAAGCTGGATTGTCTCGGTAATGGTGGACTCCCTCAGTAATGGTGGAATGCCTCGGTAATGGTGGACTGCCTTGGTAATGGCGGGCTGCCTTGGTAAGGGTGGAATGCCTCAATAATGGCTGACGCCCTTCCCCCCACCGAGCTGGACCATCCTGGGTCAAGCTGCACTTGCTGTGAAACTCTCAGTCCAGAGCGTTTCATATTGCTGGTCTTTGTGGGGGTGGGATCTGCTGAGTGAGGTCACCTGACTCCCTGTTTCAGCCCCCTTTTTTTCAGTTGAATGGGTGGCTCTGGCATTCCAGAGTATAGTTGGACCTTATGGCCCAACTGTACCTTGAAAAGGTTAACTCTAACCTACCCACCTCTTCTTCTTCTCTCCTCTCTGCACATTTAATGTGTTTTGAACATCCAAATGCTATGCTTTGGGTATACAAAGGTAAAACATCTAATCAAATAAATACAACATGTTGTTAATTCTAACAATTCAACAAAGTATTTGAGAAGCTCAGAAAAAAACAACTCACTCAGCCAGAAAAATGTATTCAAAAATCTAATATTTGGAAGACAAAGAGCTGTTAATGAAGATGACTATTGCCTGCAGAGAAAAGAGGATATAAAATGGGGTATAATGAGGCAGTCTATCTGCTTGTCATGGTTTATAGGATCTCATGATTTTTATAGTAGTTGGGAATATAAAATAAAACCAATGCTGAAATCCAAGAAGCCAAATATAGTTTGGTCTCTGGCCAATTTATGTATTTTTCTTCTGCTTCTTATCTTCATCATCCTTCTGCCTTCTATTTGTAGAGACTACTTTTCAAGGGACCTGATTTGGGAAAATTAATTTCAGAGTCAGAAAAGTTCAAGGTCATTTAGAGTAAAGCCATAGGAGACATATATATTTAGGATACCCTTTACTCAATGCTTTCAGTATTGGTTATATGCTGAAAACGAAGTGTTCTATAGATAGTTTAGGAAGCTCCCCTGAAATTTTGTTAATACTTAGTGTAACAGATTTGGAACTCAATAATATTTAGTGCAGTGTGACAGTATTTTAAAATATGAACCAAAGTTTTCTTCATATGTTTCCTTGCATTACTTACCCCTTCTCCAATTCGAGCACTTGGCCAATAACTTTCAGTGCTTTAGAAAAGGGGTTCTATAATTCAAGTGAAGAAAAAAGAACCATGTCTTCATTTTTTTATTTCCAAAAGCAGAGGCCACAAGAGGACTCAGGTCTCAAACAACCGATTCAAAAAGCACGTATGACGAATTTAGAGCAAGGCTTCCTGTCTAGAGACAAATGTCACTTTTCCCAGATTGGTATGGGAAGCTCCTTAGAAGGGAAACCAGGAGAGCTTTAAGGCTGCTGGTTTATCAAAACACGGTTATGTATACTACTCTCCACCTGGGTTGTGAGTCCCAGGGAGTAGAGAGAAATGCAGCCATCTTTGACGGTTTTTCAGAGCCAATAGTAGCAGAAACCTGTGCCCCTGCAGCCTGCTACCAGAGACAGAGCAAGGTCAGTCATACATACGCTCGTGGGTGACATAGAGGTCAACAGCATTTTAATTCCACATAATTTCCATGCCTAGTGTCATCTAGAAGCAAGAAAACAGTGTCATCTAGAAGCAAGAAAACAATGTCCGTGTCCAAAGAAGGGGTACCAAAATTATGAGGGAAAAATACCATGCGGCCATGCATGGGGTTAGGCCTGCAAGACAGCACAACTCAGACTGCCCAGGAGGGAACAGAGGGAATGAGGCTGCCATAGTACATATCAGCATAACAATCCTGAGACCAAGGACCAGATTAGATCTCCCCCTCCCAAAAGTTTTGATCCCATGCAGATCCAGGACCAAAATAAAAAACCAGGGGCAAATAAGTTTTTAAATTAGAAGCAATTTCAGTGATAGAAAAAGAAAAGAAGGTTTACTTCTCACACTTCTGTGTTAGTGGGCTGAGAATTGCACTTGCTATGTTTATTATTAGATACATGCTCATTGCCATAAGCAACTTTCTAAAAGTTTATAAGACATGTCTATTTGTGATAAATGAAAATGTACCATGGTCTCTTTGGGATCAACACAAAGGATAGTATGTGTTTCTTCAACTTGCGGGATGTGATTTATTATCTTTTAAAATCTGCATTTTCATTTTCTTACTGGTACCTGAGAAATGATAAATATTCTTGACAGAGGAACTGGTGAGAGTGGACACAGGAATGCAAAAGGCCTCTGAATGTTTTGCTTTTAAATGAGTTTTAGGCATTTGCTTTGAATAGAAATGATATTGGTTCTTCTGAGAAGATTATTCTCAAATTGACATGATTTAAAAAATTTACAAAGTTACCATAGCTAAGCTCCTGGTTAAAAATACCAGTTGTTGAAGCTTGGAAGCACTTGTCAGGTTTTAAGAAAAGAATAATTGAATACTTGAAGGGCTTGATAGGACAGACTTCCGCATATTATTAGTACTAATAATGCTTCATTTGAACATTGATCTCAGAGAAACCATCCACTTGGCAAACAAATCAGCACCTCCCATTACCACAGCAGTTGTGATGAATGTCAGTCCCTGATGAGGCAGACTAATTTCCCATGAACACATATGTCATTAAAGCTGGCTCTGTATGCGGTATGTGATGTCTCAGCAATCAAAGATGCTGTGGAGTCCCAAACATCTAAGAGCAGCAGCTGATGCACAATTTACTTCTTGCTAAAGGAAAAGTGATCACCCAGGCACAAAATCTAGTCTGTGGAAAAAGAAAATGAGCAGGATGGAGTCACTTGAGGGTCTCGGAGTTGCTTGCTTTTAGAGTATTTCTCAGGACTCAGCTGCTGTGATGTGCATTTCCCTTGAGGTGATTTGTGACAGACTATTGGGGAGATTTGGAAAGTGTCCTCTAGGTACTTATGCAAAAAAGTATGGAAATGTCAAAAAAGTCAAATGACTTGTATATGCTTCTAGTGTATTCTTGTATAATGCCTTAATTTACAGTAGCATCTACTTCACAGTATGCAACATATTAACCAGCTGAAATCTCAGGTCCCTGTGATTGGGAAAAGAGCGACAGCCACGTGAAAATTGGAAAAAACACAAGGTTAGCATGCTGCTAATTCAAGAGAAAGTTACCTGGGAATACTTTATCAGAGAGGCTCATTGAGATCTATTACCATTTCCAAAGCCCCACCGAGAAAATCCACACTGTGTCTTATTCCTACCTTTTTCATTTCCTCATGCAGAGAATAAAATGTGTTGCTGTGATTCAATGCACTTATCACTCTTTCATTTAAATAAAGGACTTCAAAGAAAGTTATATGCTTGAATTCTATTAACTGTTATTGAATAACATAGAACAAAACTACAGAAAAATAAGGTACCTTCATGTATTGAATACCTAGCATAAGCCCCATCCTTGGCTACATATTTGTATGCATTAATTTGTTAAGCATCTGAAGTAGATATATCTTCTGCTTAGATGTAACAAAAATGGATTTTAACATGTTTCTGGTCACAAGGCTAAAGAATAAAGTATTGAGTCTTGAAGGCAGGTCTTTTGGACTCTGAAGTCCTTGTTAATACTGCTATGCCATGATCTTCCTTTTTTAAAAGACCAGGGAGTAGTAAATATCATGCTTGCTTTAACAGTGGAGCCACTGAGGTTAGGGAACATAAGTACCTTAGGCTGCAGCATTCAATGAACCCAGTAGAAGGTCAGGCAGATGTTCAACTTCCAGGAACCCTGCTGCCAGCATATTCTCCCTGGTTGATATCTCTTGCCCTGATTGTTCAGGGGAACTCACATGATCCTTTGAAGGGGCCTCATATGTTGCCAGCTGAACAAAGAATGTAAAGCAAATTCATTGAGCATTTAAACACAGAACAAATGAAGGAATAGGCACTATGTCTTCCTTTAAAACCAACTTATGCCTAACTAACCCGTGCAAGTTCCTCTAGCAGGTAAAGAAATGTGCGCATAAGGAAAAACCAGTGGTTATAATTGAAGACAAATTTAGGCTTACAAAACTCTTTCCCCAGTGAAAGCTATTGGGCAATAGAATTACCATAGCTTTTGTGGCCTATTTTACCATGTCTAGAAAACTAGAATAAATATAGAAAGCCAATAAAGGAGATAAAGGGATACTTTATGAAATGGAGAAATGCTAATGGTACAGTATGCTAAGAATTAAAGCTTAGAAAAAATTTTCAGTTATTTAGTCTTAAGAAATAAAACCCCTACATTCGCATACAACACATTCTGATTAGAAACATCAAGGTAACAAAGAAGCTGGTGAAATTCTTCAAGATCATGGCCATGGGCTAGAAGATAAAAGGTGAATTTCAAGTGGTCAGGAAGTTAGTAATATATATTACATAATGTATTGAACAACTATCGTATTTTAATTTCCAGGCCAGACACTAGAAATAAACAAAAGGCTGTAGCAGCACTGTACATTCCTGATCCTGAGTAAGTGCAATGCCATCTGTGGTGCTAGGTATGTGAATAAAATGGATAAAATTTCTTTATCTTGTAAGGCATATTGTGTAGATGCAAAAATCTATGATATAATGCAACAAATACAAGCAGAGACAAAGAATGCTTTAGCACAAGGGTTCTCTATTTTAGCTTTATTTTATTTTATTTATTTGTTTTGAGAGGAACTTTTGCTCTTGTTGCCCAGGCTGGAGTGCAATGATGTGACCTCGGCTGACTGCAACATCTGCCTCCGGGGTTCAAGGGATTCTCCTGCATCAGCCTCCTGAGTAGCTGGGATTATAGGCACCCACCACCACACCTGGCTAATTTTCTCTATTTTTAGTAGCAACAGGGTTTCAACGTTTTGGTCAGGCTGGTCTCGAACTCCTGACCTCAGGCGATCTGCCAGCCTCGGCCTCCCAAATTGCTGAGATTATAGGCATGAACCACCATGTCCGGCCTACCTTAGCTTTATTGACCATTTAAGCTGAATAATTCTTTACTGTGGGGGGCTGTCTTGTGTATTGTAAGATGATTAGAAGCACCTCTAGTCTTCTGCCCACTGGATACCAGTAGCACCTCTTCTCCTCACCTCAAGTTTTGACAATCAAAAATGTCTCCAGATATTGCCAAATGTCATAAAGGAGAGATGCACAATTGCTTCCCTTTGAGAATCCCCACTGCTTCAGCAGTGTGAACAAGGGGCATCTAATGCAGCCCGGACATGGTGGTGGGGAGGGGTGGGAGGCTGAGGGAAGGTTTTGGAAATAATACCTACACATAGTCTTTGAGAATGAGTAGGTGGTAGCCAGCCAAAGGCAAGACATCCATCAGCGTTCTTGAAGACGAAAGGAAGGCTAAACCATGGCTCCTCAGTTTGGAAACTCAATCTGCTCTAAGTCATTGAACATTTACTGAGTGCCTATCATGTGCCAGGTGCTGAGAATGCAAAACTTCGAAGGAGCTCACAGTGCAGTTCAGCAACTCTCAGTCTCATCTCCCACACTTACGTGTTGTGTGATACTGTGACCATTTGTGGGATTTGTCTTACATAATTTGTTACTAATATCTGTCTTTTAAGAAGAGTTAGGGAGTGGTTTGCTATTACCAGTAATTAATTCCTAGATTGAAATCATTTTCATTCACGGGCATTCAAATACTTGTTTTGAGCCATAGATAAAGCGGTGGCAATAAGGGAAGACGGACTTGTAGGGCAAGCTTGCAGTTCATCCTATTTACTCCACAGCTCAGAAACAGTTGTCCAAGAGATTCCTGTGCATTTTGGTGAATGACAGCCTAAGATCTGTTATTTAAACTAGAGAAGAGAGAGAAATAAATGAAATTGAGTGTGGTAAATGCACTCATACATTTTTGACATTTTTTTCTTGAGTTTTTAATCGCTTCTTTGGGCCTCCTTAGCATCATTTTTTCTGGTGTTCCTTCTTTCTCATCAGCTGTTTTCTATGTCTATCTCATTTGCTGTCTTCTGTTGTTCTGGTCAATGTACAAGCTTCATATATTTTTTGAGAGCTTACTGTGTGGTGGTCACTATTTTGGACAAGTTTGGTTTTTCTCAGGTATGCATATATTTAATAACTCATATTGGCAGCTTTCAGCAATTTGGGGGTGAGATGAAGAGTATAAAAAATTATTTGGACTTCATTTTGTTTGGTTATTGTGCTTGCCCCTCTCTTACATTCCCTTGAATGAACATGGTGCCATGGTCAAAATCACCAAGAAGGAAAGGGCTGGTGATGAAGGACATATGCCTTATGCTTCTAGTACATTAAAAAAAGAGAGAGGAAGAGAAGAGGTTTAGAATCTTAACTGTTCAAAATATTCTTCCTGGGCAATCATCCAAATGTGTGACTTCAAATACCAGCTGTATATTGGCGACTGTGATTCTCTTTGGCAGTTTTAGACCTTCTTCCCAAGCCCTAAAGCCACCCATATAATCTAATCCCGTGGATGTCCCACAGGCACCATACACCTGGTACATGTTAAGGTAAATTTGTTTATTTATTCCCCCAACTTTCTGTCTCCTCTTGTAGTTTCTACATCAGTAAAAGTCACAGATCTCCATCTAGTAACTCAAGACAAAGATCTGTTCATTCTAGATTGCATTCTCTATCGGCACTAATTGTAGTCAGTCATTAGGCACTGGGCTTTCTTTTTTGTTGGATTTTCTGTCATTACAACCTCTTTCTCTTTCACGTTGACTGATTTTTGTTTATTCCACACTGCCTTTCTTCTTCCAGTCTTCCATGCTGTTTTTAAACAGTCAGATAAAGTTACATCCTTGCTTAAAATCTTAAAATTCCCCAAATATCTCCCACAGCTATAGAATAAATTGATCCTTTTTATTCAAGTCATCACCCAAGTTCTCTTACGTTTTATCGTTCATATTCATTTATCTTCCTTCAAGCTCCAGACCACAAACTTGGCCCAAATCATGATCTTATCTTGCTGGGACACATGAAGTCTTGCTATTGTTCTTTCTGTGGTCATTCTTGCCTTCTCAGAATTCATTTTCCACATAGTATCCAGTGTAATCACTTCAAAATATCACTCCTCTGTACAACCCAGATAGTGTCTCTGTGAACTAAAGAGAAAATACAATCTTTAGCATGCCCATGAGACCCTGCGTGGGCGAGCCCCTCCTCGCTGTTCACCCTGACCTCAATTTGCTCTCAACCTTGCTCAGCGTGCTCCCACCACAATGGCCTCTTTCAGGTCTGTGAATGCGCCTGGTTCCTTCTTTCCCCAGGGTTTTCCCACACTGTTTTCCTTGCCTAAAATACTCTTCCCTCCACATTTTCCCTGGCTAAGTATTACTTATCTTTTGAGTACCTTCTTACTGAATAACATGGTTTTTCAAAAATGCCAGGCCATTTATATCCCCCTTCCTTGCTATTTTTATTTTCTTAGTATAAAATAGTCTTTCTCCTATCCAACATCGCGTTACCCTGTCCTAAAGAACTCAGTTCATGAGACGTTTTCTCATCCAGGAACACTTTCTGAAAACCTCAGGCTGATTTGCATAGCTCTCCTGCATGTTCCTGTGGATTGTGATCTAACTTTGTCTCCCTCATTTCAATTAAAGTCTTCTGAAAGGTATTTTTTTTTCAGTATTGAATTTCTCCTTACTAAGGAAAATATTAACCAGCCATATTGATTCAGTAAATAGTTCAGTAAAAATGCAGTTGTGAGTTTCTTGGGAATTAAGTTTTAAAATTCCAGGCCAACCTAATGTCAGAGCTTTCCTTTTACTGCTCAACTTTAGTAATTTTCCCCAGTGACCCAGAGCACAACAAGTCCTAATAATCACTTACTTAATTGCACTTTTATCCCTTTGGAGTAAAATTAATTTGGATGAATCTGAGTTTTGGTAGATTTAAATGTTTCTTTTGAGATCTGGAGACAAGTTATGGGGGCGGGGCGGGAAACCTTTGTTTTGCTTGTGTTTATAATCGTTCTTATTGCAAAAATGTTTGCTGGGCCCATTGGAAGCAGCAGTTTGGGAGGCTCCTAATAAGCATGCGAATCCTTCACCAAGATCTCCAGGTTCTCTCATCAAAATTGACTAGAAGGCTGGCGTGACCCATGGAGAGAAGGAAGAGCAGTGAGGTGTGTTGGCCCACCTGAGAGCCACACGGGGAAGGAGATCCCCTGCCCCCAGCCAAGGGAAGCGGTGACTGAGTGTGCAACCCAGCCAGGGAGACTGTGCTTTTTCCACGGAACTGTGCAACCCTTGGATTGGAAGGTTCCACTTGTAAACTCACGCCCCCGGAGCCTAGTGTCCCAGACCTGGAACACACAGATTCTTCCAGCCTCTCAGCTGGAATCTGCCTAAGCCTACCAAACTCCCAGGGGGAGGGGAGACCAGCTGTGGCTGCCTGCTGTCTAAGCCCTTTGAACCCCTTGGGGAAGGGGCAGCAGCCAGCACTGGGACTTGCAACTGCCTAACACTCTAAGCTCCTTGGGCATGGGAAGGATGGCACCCATTTCTATAGCTCCAGGCTGTGGTTTTCCACTGCTGGAGCCATGGAGGCCAGAGGGCTTGGTCCCAAGACTTGTCCCCATAGCCCAACATACTGGCTGTGGCAGTCTGCAGCCAGAGTGCCTCTTCAGGCCTAACCCCTACCTATCCTTCTTCAGTAGGTGGTGTTTCCCTGCAGGATCTCCAATAAGTCCAGCCAGAGACTCAGGGACAGAATTCAAATCTCCCTGCGGGGAGGGATGGTTGCAGTCTCTGTGGACCATCAGACTTAGCCTCTCCTAAGGTAGTTCTGAGGAATCTGGGCAGCCCAGATGAATGGGTTTCTCCCCAGTGAAACACACCCTCTCCACCAAGAGACAAAATGCTTCATTAAACAGGTCCTGCTCCTTGTGCCCCCCAGCTGGGTGAGACCCTCCAATCGGGGTTGTCAGACACCCTATACAGGAGCAATCCTACTGGCATCAGGTTGGTGAACATTGACATCAGATGTCCTAGAAGAAGGAGCAGGCACCCATCTTTGCTGCTGTCCAGCTTCCTTCAATGACATCTTCAGGTGCGGGAGTGAATCAGATGAATAGGGCCTGAAGTGAACCCCTGGCAAACTGCAGCAGCCCTACAGAAGAGGGACCTGACTACTGAAAGAAAAACAAACAAGCAGAAAGCAACAACAACATTATCATCATCATCAACAACAACAAGACACTCGCATAAACCTCATTTAAGGGTCAGCAGCCTCAAAGACTGAAACTAGACAGACTCACAACGATGAGAAAGAATCAACAAAAAATTGCTGAAAGCCCAAAAGGCCAGAATGCCTCTTCTCCTCCGATGGTAACAACGTCTCTCCATCAAGGGTGCAGAACTGGATGGAGGCTCAGATGAATAAATTGACAGAAATAGGCTTCAGAAGATGGGTAATACAACACTATGGTGAGTAATGGAGCATGTTTTAACTCAATGCAAAGAATCTAAGAACCCTGATAAAAGGTTAGAGGAATTGCTAACTAGAATAACCAGCTTAGAGAGGACCATAATAACCTGATGGAGGTGAAAAACACAGCATGAGAACTTTGTGAAGCATACACAAGTTTCAATAGCCTAATCGACCAAGTGGAAAAAGGATACCAGAGTTTGAAAACCACTTTACTGAAATAAGACATGCAGACAAGAATAGAGAAAAAAGAATGAAAGGAATGAACAAAGTTTTCAAGAAATATGGGACTTCATAAACAGACCGAACCTACAATTGATTGGAATGCCAGAAGGAGATGGGGAGAATGGAACACCAGCTAGAAAACTTAGGAGAATTCCCCCAATGTAGCATGACAGGCCAACATGTAAATTCAGCAAATACAGTAAACATCATTAAGATACTCCATGAGATCAACTCCAAGACACATAATCATCAGATTCTCCAAGGTCGAAATGAAGGAAAAACTGTTAATGGCAGCCAGAGAGAAAGGCCAGGTCATCTACAAAGGGAAGCTCATTAAACTAAGGGTGGACCTCTCAGAAGTAACTCTAAAAGCCAGAAGAGATGGGGAGCCAATATTTAACATTTGTAAAGAAATAAGTTTTCAACCCAGCATTTCATATCCAGCCAAAGTAAGATTCATAAGTGAAGGAGAAATAAAACCCTTTCCAGAGAGGCAAATGCTGAGGGATTCTGTTACCACCAGGCCAGCCCTGCAAGAGTTCCTGAAAGAAGCGCTAAATATGGAAAGCTAAAACTGGTACCAGCCATGGCAAAAACACACCAAAATATAAAGACCAATGGCATTATGAAGAAACTCCATCAATTAGTCTGCAAAATAAACAATTAGCATCAGGACGACAGGATCAAATTCACATATAAAAATACTAATCTTGAATGTAAATGCCCCAATTCAAAGACACAGGATGGCAAATTGGATAAGGAGTAAATACCCATTGGTGTGCTGTATTCGGGAGACCCATCTTACATGCAAAGACACATGTAGGCTCAAAATAAAGGGATGGAGGAAAATTTACCAAGCACATAGAAGCAAAAAAATAAAGAAAGAAAGAAATGCAGGGGTTGCAATCCTAGTCTATGACAACAGAGACTTTAAACCAGCAAAGATCAAAAAAGACAAAAAAGGGCATTACATTATGGTAAAGGGAACAATTCAACAAGAAGAGCTAACTATTCTAAGTATATAGGTACCAAATACCGGAACACCCACATTTATAAAACAAGTGCTTAGACACCAGCAAAGAGACTTAGACTCCAACACAATAGTACTAGGAGACTATAACTCCCCACTGTCAGTATTAGACAGATCAATGAAACAGAAAATTAATAAGGATATTCAGGACGTGAACTCAGCTCTGGATCAAGTGGACCTAGTAGATGTCTACAGAACTCTTTACCCCAAATCAACAAAATATACATTCTTCTCATTGTCACATGTTACTTATTCTGAAATGAACCACATAATTGGAAGTAAAACACTCCTCAGCAAATGCAAAATAACTGAAATCATAACAAACAGTCTCTCAGGTTATAGTGCAATTAAATTTGAACTCAGGATAAAGAAATTCACTCAAAACTACACAATATCATAGAGATTGAACAACCTGCTCCTGAATGACTCCTGGGTGAATAATGAAATTAATGCAGAAGTTAAAAAGTTATTTGAAACCAATGAGAATAAAGAGACAATGAGGCAGAATCTCTGGGACACAGCTAACGCAATGTTAAGAGGGAAATTTATACCATTAAATGCTCACATCAGAAAACTAGAAAGTGTTAAATTGACACTCTAACATCACAGTTAAAAGAGCTACAGAGGCAAGAGCAAACTAATCCAAAAGCTAGTGGAAGACAAGAAATAACTAAGATCAGAGCAGAACTGAAAAAGATAGAAACATGAAAAACACTCTAAAAAAAAAATCAATGAATCCAGGAGCTGGTTTCTTGAAAAAATTAATAGATAGACTCCTTGCTAGACTAATAAAGAAGAAGAGAAGAATTAAATAGACACAATAAAAAATGATAAAGGAGATATCACCACCAACCCCACAGAAATACAAACTTCCATCAGTATACTATAAATACCTCTATGCAAATAAACTAGAAAATCTAGAAGAAATGAATAAATTCCTGGATGCATATACCCTACCAAGACTAAACCAGGAAAAAGTTGAATCCCTGAATGGACTAATAACAAGATCTGAAATTGAGGCAGTAATTAATAGCCTACCAACCAAAAAGAAGCTCAGGACCAGATGGATTCATAGCTGAATTCTACCAGAAATACAAAGAGGAGCTGGTAGCATTCCTTCTGAAACTGTCGCAAACAACTGAAAAGGAGGGATTCCTCCCTAACTCATTTTATGAAGCCAGCATCATCCTGATACCAAAACCCAGAAAAGGCACAACAAAAAAAGAAAATTTCAGGCCATTATCCCTGATGAACATTGACATGAAAATCCTCAGTAAAATACTGGCAAACCAAATCCAGCAGCACATTAAAAAAACTTGTCCACCATGATTAAGTTGGCTTCATCCCTGGGATGCAAGTCTGGTTTAACATACACAAATCAATGAATGTAATTCATCACATAAACAGAACCAAAGACAGAAACTACCTGATAATCTCAATAGCTGCAGAAAAGGACTTTGATAAAATTCAACATCTCTTCATGTTAAAAACTCTCAATAAACTGAGTATTGATGGAACATAAGAGCTATTTATGGCAAACACATAGCCAATATCATATTGAATGGGCAAAAGCTGGAAGCATTCCCTTTGAAAATTAGTACAAGACAAGGATGTTCTCTCTCACCACTCCTATTCAACATAGTATTGGAAGTTCTGGTCAGGAATATCAGGCAAAAGAAAGAAATTCAGGGTATTCAAATAGTAAGAGAGGAAGTCAAGTTGTCTCTGTTTGCAGTCTACATTATTTTATATTTAGAAAACCCCATCATGTCAGCTCAAAAACTTCTTAAACTGATAAGCAACTTCAGCAAAGTTTCAGGATACAAAATCAATTTGCAAAAATTACACCAACAATAGGCAAGCAGAGAGCCAAATCATGAATGAACTCCCATTCACAATTGCTACAAAGAGAATAAAATACATAGGAATACAACTAACAATGTATGTGAAGAACTTCTTAAAGGAGAATTACAAACCACTGCTCAAGGAAATAAGAGAGGACACAAACAAATGGAAAAACATTCCATGCCCATGTATAGGAAGAATCAATATCGTGAAAATGACCATATTGCCCAAAGTAATTTATAGATTCAATGTTATTCCCATCAAGCTACCACTGACATTCTTCACAGAATTAGAAAAAACTATTTAATTTCATATGGAATCAAAGAAGATCCTCATATAGCCAAGACAACTCCAAGCAAAAAGAACAAAGCTGGAGACATCATGCTACCTGACTTCAATCTATACTACAAGGCTATGGTAACCAAAACAGCATGGTACTGGTACCAAAACAGACATATAAGACCAATGGAGCAGAACAGAGACCTCAGAAATAACACCAGACATCTACAACCATCTACAAGTTTGACAAACCTGACAAAAACAAGCAATGTGGAAAGGATCTCTTATTCAGTAAATAGTGCTGGGAAAACTGGTTAGCCATATGCAGAAAACAGAAACTGGACCCCTCCCTTATAACTTATACAAAAATTAACTCAAGATGGATTAAAGACTTAAATGTAAAACTGCAAACCATAAAAATCCCAGAAGAAAACCTACACAGTGCCATTCAGGACATAGACATGGGCAAAGATTTCATGACAAAAGTGCCAAAAGCAATTGCAACAAAAGCCAAAATTGACAAATGGGATCTAATTAAACTAAAGAGCTTCTGCCCAGCAAAAGAAGCTATCATCGGAGGGAACAGACAACTTACAGAATGGGAGAAAAATTTTACAATCTATCCAACTGACAAAGGTCTAATATCCAGAATTTATAAGGAACTTAAACATATTTACAAGAAAAAAGCAAACAACACCATCAAAATATAGGCAAAGGATATGAACAGATGCTTCTCAAAAGAAGACATTTATGTGACCAACAAATATATGACAAAAAGCTCAACATCACTGATCACAGAAATGCGAATCAAAACCACGATGAGATACCATCTCATGCCAGTCAGAATGGCAATTATTTAAAAAGTCAGGAAACAGTAGATGCTGGCGAGGCTATGGAGAAACAGGAATGCTTTTACACTGTTGGTGGGAATGTAAAATAGTTCGGCCATTGTGGAAGACAGTATGGCAATTCCTCCAGGATCTAGAACTGGAAATACCATTTGGCCCAGCCATCCCATTACTGGGTATAAGCTCAAGGGAATATAAATTATTCTACTATAAAGACACATATACACGTATATTTATTGCATCATTATTTACAGTAGCAAAGACATGGAACCAACCAAAATGACCATCAATGATAGACTGGATTAAAAAAATGTGGCACATATACACCATGGAATACTGTGCAGCCGTGTAAAGGAATGAGATTATGTCCTTTGCAGAGACATAGATGAAGCTGGAAGCCATCATCCCCAGCAAACTAAAACAGGCACAGAAAACCAATTACTGCATGTTCTCACTCATTAGTGGGAGTTGAACATTGAGAACACATGGACTCAAAGAGGGGAATGCCACACTCCTGGGCCTGTTGGGGGTCAAGGGGTGAGGGGAGGGAACTTAGAGGACAGGTCAATAGGTGCAGCAAACCACCATGGCAGACGTATACCTTTGCAACAAACCTTCACGTTCTGCACATGTATCCCATTTTTTTTGAAGAAGTAAAGAGAAATAAATTAAGAAATGTTTTCTCGCCCTTGTATTTTACTACCTTGAGGTCTACCATGAGTTCCTGACAATAAACTTTCATAGAGATGCAGGGCTGTTTTTCTTTTTGTCATGTGACAGAGGCCCTAGTAGCTTTATACAGAAAGAACTGGAGACAGCATTTCTCTACTGGGTGGTGGGAGTCGTTTTAATAAGGACATCCCACTATATGGGTTGTAATTTCAAAATGCCCCTCTTAACCTGATTAAGTTATCCCCTTTATTGTCTATAGTATTGAAGAGCAACTATCTGCATGTATACCAACAAGTATTTAGACTGGTAAACAATATTCAGGTTTATCCTTAGAGTTATTATAACTTTTTTGCTGGTGAAAAAATGACAAACATGATTTTCTTCTTTTGAAAGCATCAAGAAGAATCTGTTACATGAGGGAGGATTGAGATGCCCAGTACATTTCATGCTACTCACCTTCTTGGAGCATAGAGGTTTTCTAGAAAGACTGTCTAGAAGACTGTTATACAACATTAATTGCTCATACTATGAATGAATAATGTCAATAGTTGCATTATTAATATACTCATGTACAATACTAATTGCATTTAGAGTGCAAGATCTCAATCTTATACACTCATTATTAACATTATTTGAACCACATTAAAGTTGCTTTGAGAGATTTTGGAGCAGTTACCATCAGTAAGAAGCAATTATAGCAGAGTGATGAAGAGCAGAGGGTATGGACTTCCTCCCTCCATCTGTTCCTCTCTTTGTCTTTCCTCCTTTTTTTTAAACTCCTGTCTTTCTCTTTGTAGTCTAATATATTTATTAGAATATATATCTGTGTTATTCCATGTTTTAAATTTTCTTTAAATATCTTTTCTATCTGAAGATTTTTGTTTTCTTCCTTAGGAATAGCTACTTTATATACATTAGATCTCCTTTGTATGTTTTTTTCTACATATTTTTGAAAGTATATAGTAGGTGTATATATTTATGGGGTATATGGGATATTTTGATATGGCACACTATGTATC
Source organism: Cacajao melanocephalus (assembly GCA_963573385.1). Taxonomy (NCBI): domain Eukaryota; kingdom Metazoa; phylum Chordata; class Mammalia; order Primates; family Pitheciidae; genus Cacajao; species Cacajao melanocephalus. The sequence goes on from CAUYLG010040620.1 coordinate 17,386, forward strand.
ATAATTACATTAGGGCAAATGATATATTCATCACTCCAAGCATTTATCCTTTGTCTTGCCAACAATCCAATCATACTTGTTCAGTTCTTTTAAAATACACAATTAAATTATCGTTGAATATACTTACCCTGTTGTGCTGTCAAATACTAGATGTTATTTATTCTTCCTATTTATTTATAGCCTCCCTCAGCCCAACTCCCCCTCACTACGCTTCCCAGCCTCTGGTAGCCACCATTCTATGCTCTGTCTCCATGGGTTCAATCGTTTTAATTTATAGATCCCACAAATAAATGAGAACATGCAAAGTTTGTCTTTCTGCACCTAGTTTATTTTACTTAACATAATGACCTCCAGTTTCATCCATGTTACTGTGCAAATGACAGGATCACATTATTTTTTACGGTTGAATGATACTCCGTTGTCTATATGTAACACATTTTCTTTATCCATTCATCTGTTGATGGATACAGGTTGCCTCGGAATCTTGGTTATTGTGAATAGCGCTACAATAAACATGGCAGCGCAGATATTTCTTTGATATACTGATTTCTTTTCTTTAAGGTATATACCTAGCAGTGGGGATGCTGGGTCATATGGTAGCTCTGTTAGGTTTTCTTGAGGAATCTCTAAATTGTTCTCCATAGTGGTTGTACTAATTTACATTCTTACCAACAATATGCAACATTGCTTTTTCTCCACATCCTCACCAACATTTGTTATTGCCTGTATTTTAGATAGAAGCCATTTTAACTGGGATGAGATGATATCTCATTGTAATTGTGATTTGCATTTCTCTAATGATTAATGATACTGAGAAACTTTTCATATATCTGTTTGCCATTTAAATGTCTTCTTATGAGAAATATTCATTTTGATCTTTTGCCTAATTTTAAATCTGATTTTTAGATTTTTTTTTTCCTACAGACTTATTTGATCTTGTTACATATTCTGGTTATTAATCCCTTATCAGATGGAGAGTCTGCAGATATTTTCTCCCATTCTGTGGGTTGTTACTTTCCCTTGTTGATTGCTTCATTTTCTGTGCAGAAGGTTTTTAACTAGATGTGATCCCATTTGTTCACGTTTGCTTTGGTTTCCTGTGCTTGTGGAGTATTGGTCTAGAAATATTTGCACACTCCAATGTCCTGGAAAGTTTCTCCAGTGTTTTCTTTTAGTGGTTTCATAGTTTGAGGTCCTACATGTAAGTTTTTGATCCATTTAAATTTGATTTTTGTATATGATGAGAGACAGGGATGTACTTTCATTCTTCTGCGTATGGATAGCCTGTTTTCCCAGCACCATTTATTGAAGAGACTGTTCTTTTCCTATGTATGCTCTTGGCACGTTTGTCAAAAACGGCTTCACTGTAGTTGTATAAATTTGTTTCTGGTTCTGTATTCTGTTCCACTGGTCAATGTGTCTCTTTTTATACCAGTGTCATGCTATTTTGGTTACTTTCGCTCTGTAGTAATTTGAAGTTAGGTAATGTAATTCCTCCAGTTTTGTTCCTTTTGCTCGTGATGACTTTGGCTATTCTGGGTCTTTTGTGTTTCCATATAAATTTTAGGATTTTTTTTCCTACTTATGTGAAGAATATCATGGGTACTTTGATAAGGATTGCACTGAATCTATAGATTGCTTTGAGTAATACGGACATTTTAACAATAGTGATTCTTCCAATCCATGAAAGTGAAATATCTTTCCATTGTTTTTTAGTGTGGGTCCTCTTCAATTTCTTCCATCAGTATTTTATTGTTTTTATTGCAGAGATCTTCTGTTTGGTTGATTCCTAGATATTTAATTTTATCTGTAGCCAATGGAAATGGGTTATTTTCTTGATTTCTTTTTCAGATTGTTTGCTATTGGCATAGAGAAATGTTACTGATTTTTATATGTTGATTTTGTATCTAGCAACTTTCCTGAGTTTGTTTATCAGTTCTAATAGGTTGTCTTGTGGAGTCTTTAGGTTTTTCCAAATATACGATCATGTTGAAACTCAAACAGAGATCATTTGACTTCTTCCTTTCAAATTTGGATGTCTTTTTTTTTTCTTTTGCTTGTCTGATTTCTCTAGCTAGGACTTCCAGTACTATGTTGAAAAACAGTGGTGAAAGTGGCCTCATTGTCATGTTCTAGATCCTAGAGGAAAGGCTTTTATTTTTTCCCATTAAGTATGATATTAGCTGTGTGTCTGTTGTATATGGCTTTTATTATGTTGTGATACATTCCTTCTATATCCAGTTTTTTGAGCGGTTTCTTCATAAAGGGATGGCAAATTTTATCAAATGCTTCTTCAGCATCAATTAAAATGATGACATAGTTTTGTCCTTCATTCTCTTGATATGATGCATCACATTGATTTGCATTATATTAAACCATCCTTGCATCCCTGGGATAAATCCCACTTGGTCGTGATGAATAATCTTTTAAATGTATTGTTGAATTCAGTGTGCTATGTTTGTTTTCTATTTCACTTTTAAAAACCTTTCATATCTTACATGGTTTTGGTAATATCTCTTCTCCTTTGTTTTGGTTCTAATGTGGCTTGCCTTCATGTGATCATTTTATTTTTCTCATAAAATGTGAGAAATAAATATGATCATTTGATTTATCTCTGAGCTCTGAGACCTCATCTTAGTAGAGATTTCTCTACTCAGCCTCTCTGACTCACTGGTTCATGAAAATGTGACTTGTTTCTCATAACACATATATTGATTACTTAATGAATTATAACTTTATAAAAATATAGCTCCTGCTGTCAGTTGCCACTTTGAAGTTAGTTGGTAATGTTTTTGTGAAAATGTACACTCTATCACACAATGTTTTATTGCTACATTGCAAGTGCTGCTTTATTTTCCTTTTCCCCAAAATTGTTTATAAATTCTTCAAAAGCAGCAACCATAACTTAATTTTCCTTGAATCTCTGGTGCCTAACATAGTTCTTGGATCATTTTAGGTACTCAATAAATAAGAATAACTTCTGTAAGTAGGTAAGGAAATTAAGCAAAAGGGAGTGATTGACAATGAGATAAGAAAGCAGGGAAGGTTTTACAAAGGAGGTAACATCTAAATTTGGTTTCAAAAGATTAGGAATTTTCCAGGACAGTAAGGCAGGAAAATAAGTTGCTTAGGCAATAGAACATTATAATCAAACTTGCAACTCTTCCTTACTGGATTTTAATGATTCTTTCTATCGCTGAACTTGTCATAGTGTTCTTTTTGACTGAGTCTGGTTTTGTGCTGATGTCTGGATCCTAAGGTGGAGTGGGTACCACTCCAAATGATGCGGGCTAAAAATAAGGAATGAATGGACTCTGAAATACAGAACCGGAGAAGTGGGAATGGATGCTGGGAGGGCAAAAACAATACATGTCTAATGATGTAACTCCTGGCTATTTATGATCCAGATACGTTATTTCCTTAATATATAGAATTTCAAATGTGTCTCATGTAACTTTATGCAATTTTGCTATCTATAAGAGATGCTTATTCCTTGCCACGGAAGAGAAAATCATTCGTTTCAATGCGATGGTCACTCATCTTGATCAGATTCAACATAGCTCCTCATAGTTTAGAGACCTGGAATAAGTGGTCAGTTCAAATACTGCCAAACTACCTGTCTAATAGAAGGAAAATAGACACATTCAAATAAAAATCACATTAAAAAATGTGCAACTCCATAGAATAAAGCATATTCTGCTAACATGAGAAAGCAAAATTTTACCAAGCTGGATTCTGCCATTTTATCTTCTTGATTTTTAATTGTTCTCTGTGACCACATTAGAGATGGTTAATGGGAAGATGCCTCTTTTTTTGCAACTTTGGAAATCTGAGACATTTTTTTCACGGGTCTTTTGTTTGCAGGTTTGGGGTTTATCTGGGGAGTTTCTTGTTGTTGTTGTTAAGTCAGGCTAATAAGCAAAGTCAAATCTTTTCAAATGATTGTCCAAATTTGTACTATGGTTTGGGGTTAACTATCTCTTAGAAACTAGACTCAATACTCTGGTTAGACCCAAAGCTCTTAGATTAATGGATTCTGTTAGCCTATCTCTTGGGTCAATGGAAAGCCTGCTGGGAGAAGGCACAACCTGCTCCGGCTTGCAGACTGCATCCCGATGATGGCCTTTACAGTAGGTAAAATTGTCACTATGGATGAGCAAGGAGTGATGAGCAGAAGGTATTTAGGAAGAGCTGAACAAATCAGGAAATACTTCCTCCCAGGTCTCCTCCAATATTGTGTCCAGATTCCTTATTTTTGCTTCTCTGTCCTTCAGTTTAGGACAGTCAACTTGGCTTTCTTTTTCTTTTCTCTTTCTTTCTTTTTTTTTCTGACCTAGCAAGATGTAAGACTATCTAGCTTTCAGTGACTTAAAAATGTCTGCCCAAAAGCAGATAGAATTGCCCTTAGCAAACACATATTTTCTTCCCTTTCTGTATTCTTCAACTAAAGTTTTCTCTTTCTTATTGAATTTTACTGAAAGATGCAAGACATTACCATCACTCAAATTGGCAGGCTTGGCAAAGAAAGCTTCCCTTACTAATTGGTTTTAGCCTTCTACATTTCTTAGGTGTGTTAGTTCCCTCAGAATATGGCATCGAATTACCACAGACTAGATGGCTTTAAACAGTAGAAATATATTCTGTCACAGTATAGGAGGCTAGGGGTCCAAAATCAAGAAGTCGGCAGGATCATCCTCCCTTGGGATGGTCTAGGGGAGAATCCATCCTTGTGTCTTCCAGCTACCAGTGGCTCCTATTGTTCCTTTGCTCATGGCAGCATCACTCCAGCCTCTGCCTCCATTGTCAAATGACTGTTTACCCTGTGTGTTTATGTCCAAATCTTCCTTTCCTTATAAAAATACCAGTCATTGGATTAAAGCCCACCCTAATCCAGTATGACCTCATTTTTAGCTTGGTGATATCTACAAAGACTATTTTCAATTAAGGTCATATTGTTCTGAGGTTCTAAGCAGATGTGAATTTGGGGAGACAATATTAAACTCAGTACATTAGATATCCCAAGTTCTTTCTCTCCCTTAAGCCTTTGCACTTGGAAAAGGAGCTAACATTCGTTAATTCTATCAGTTCTTAGATTAAATGTCGTCCTTAGAGGTAACATTGAAATAAAAAACTGTTTGAATTAATGAATGGTAATTTATTCATTAATTACCTCTTCTCATTATTCTCTATGGTAGTTTCTTTCTTTGCATTTATCACATGTAATTGTTTGTATGTTTATTTGTTTACTTTCTATTTCAGAAGAATACAATCTCCCTGAGATTGTAGAGCCCATGTCTATTTTAGGTACTGTTTTAGCCTCAGCATTTGGTATTATTCTTGACATATAGTAGGATCTCAATAAAAATTATTGTAGAAATGAATGGATAAATGAATGAATGAAATAGCTGACTATAAACAAAATGTTTTTGTCTAATCATACCCTTATAAACAACAGTTTGCTCTAATAAATGACGATATTTTGAATACTTTGCTGAGTCAGTATCTGTAGAAAATACCGACGGCCTTCTACGTGGGGTGATATGTAGGAGAAAATATGCGAACTAACTAGATTCAGTACTTGTCTCCCAGAAGCTTATAATTTAAGATATAAGGCACAGATTTTAAAAGAAAACAATAATCATCCTAAGGATTTTTTTTTTTTAACCCCAGTGGTGACATTAATTCAGCAGCTCCTACATGTTAAAAAAATTGCACAATTTTAGGTTTGTGTGTGGTTTACATTCTTCCAAAGTTTACAGTGAGTAGCAATAATCAAGCATGTCTCAGACGGCATGGCACTCAATAAATATTAGTTTGAATGAATGAATGAATGAATAGTTCATAAAATGTCTATAATGGAAATTAGGGGCAGAGGAATCAAATCATTATCTGTAAGGAACAAAGTATTTGCAAAGCCCAAACTGATGGAAACCATTAATATCTACATTATTCATGAGGTGTTATCCTACCATAATTCCCAGCTAGACTGGCTCATGTGTGGTAAAGTCTGTCTTAACTCTTCAAAAATGTGCATTCAAAATGTGCGTCAAGAAGTGCAAAAGTGACAACAGACTAATCGGAACCCCTCTCTTTTTTAGTTGAGAGACATTCTATGACCCCTTTCAAAGAGGGATTGAATAGTAGGTTTTCGTTGTTTTTTGGTTAATTGAATTCCCCATTTTGATGAGCCAGAAAAACCTTAGTAGTATACTAAAAAATAGATGGTGTGTGAAAAATACCAAGTTTTATATAACCTATGAGCCAGATTGCAATGAAGCATTTTGACTATATATTTTATATATATATATATATATATATATAATATATTAATTATATATTATATATATTGTTCTCTGCTAGATAAGGGGAGTGAAACTTGACTTTTTTGACGTGCTACTAAATATGTCTCATGACAATTTGAGCCATGGTGTTGGCAGTTTCCTTGGCAAAAGGCCTGAGGCTATCTTACTAATTTATTAGCATTGCCACGAATATCTAAGCTTGCTTTCTGTAATTCTTTCACTCTCATTCTCTTGGACCCTTCTATTTAGTCTCCATATTAGGAGTTAACCATGTTTCTCCTTTTTAATCCACCTGCTTCTAGATGAATAATTTTAGCCATCACTGTCCAGGAACCCTTTGACAATTCCTTTGTTTACAGTCTCACAGCTGTATCCTGATCCTGAGACCACATTGTAGGCCCTTAGTAACATGCTTCTATTGTCTGTCCTGGGAAGCATGTCCTCCTTGCATATATGTTTCTTCCAAATTATTTCTTCTTGAGTTTTTTACATAATCTCAAACAGTCAAGCTGGCACTTTATTGTCCTGGAGATGAAGGAGCAGTAGTGATGAGCTTTTCCCGACCTCACTCTTTCCAATTTGCTCAAATCTGTGAGCTGTTCTGAGAGAAGTCACCTGACGTGTGTCACGGCACTGTCAATTAGGTTAATAGACAAGCAGGCAGGGCCCTGGCATTGAACTGAGTCATTTGCCAGTGCTGGTTATACACAGAATGAAAGCCAGAGAGTCAGGATCTCTCTGACTCACAGTGTTTTTTTTTTTTTTTTTTGAAGAATACATTGTGATTTTTGATAGAGGAAGGAAGGCATTAAGACAAAACAAGGGAAGGAAGAATTTATTATTTCTTTCCACCAGCCAACTCCCTGGTTCCCATTGTCAAGAATACAGCTTTAATTTCTAAGACAAACACAATTCTAGTTATATATTATTTTAAATATAACTTAGAGCTAATACCATGTATTTGGAATTAAATTATTTATTTTAAGGTAAGTAAACATGAGAAAAGTAGAAATTGTAAGGGTCTCTTGATGCAAACAAATTTCATCACTTGTGATGCAGTTGACACGTGGGCATTGAATAAAATTGGGCTTTACTGAATTATATTGATTTTTAAAATATGCCTGCTACACATTAAGTACTGTGCTATACTAAGAGGTGTATTATGATTTTCAGAAAAATGTAGAAAAGATCTGTAAGAAGTAAAATAAGTTAAATTTCCCCACACAAAATTATTATGTTACAATGGCATTGTCAGGATACAGTTTAAAATCTAAGACCACCCCACATTGTGGTATCTGCAAACAAGCTGAAGGTTCAAACCATCAAATTAAAAAAGACATGAGAAACCTGATGTCATGCTGAAGGAATCGTTTTCTTGGTTTTTCATTTCAAAGGAAAAAGAAAGTGTCCATAAGGAACAGACTGTAATTACGTTGACACTTAATCTTCATGTAATTGTTTGCCTGTTAGCATGAAGGCTTTCTTCTAATACTCAACTAACTAGCTTTAAGAACAAAAGAATGAGTATATCTACAAATTATCAGCTACTTAGCTTCAAATCACAATTCATATAAAGGCAGTAACTTGAAGACAAATTTTTTTCAAAATGAATTTTAGGGCTCACCCTCTACTGATTCCTCAATGGTTACTGAGCATGGGTAAGTGTTAGGTTTTAGTCATTACACGCACATATAAATTTACATAGGAAATGTGAGCAAAATTAGATTAAACAAGATAGAGGTTATATGTTCAGATAACTTATTCAGAAGATATAAATGTTAAGGTCATTTTTAGCAATGTTAACTCACATCTAATTGACTGCTTTTTTCACCAAAGTAGTTATCAGAATGTAAAAAGTATTAAACCATACTTTATATGTGGAACATCATAAAATTGCCACTCCACTAACAGAAAAAGAAAACGGGAGAGGGAAGGGGATGGGGGAGAGAGAGAGAGAGACAGAGACAGAGACAGAGTAAGAGAACAGAGACAATGCATTATTTATTTCACGTTTGCAGAAAAAAGTGAATAAAATCCATAACTATTTCTCATTTTATTAGTAATATTCATGTTGCTCTATGGCTCTAAACATGCTTAGGTTATTTTAAAAATGAATAAATCTCTTGCTATACTTTTATTCAAAAGAACCAATTTATGATTGTATTTATTTGTTTTGGATAGAACAAGAGAAACTCTCACTGGATTTTTCCATAAGAAATTTCCCTTTCTAACTGAACAAGATACAGTCAACTCACCATGCCCATGGGTTCTCCGTCTGCCATTTCAACTGACTGAAGATCAAAAACATTTGAAAAAAGATTACATCTGCATTGCACATGTACAGGATTTTTTCTTATTACTCTTCCCTAAACAATAAACTGTAACAACTATTGTATTAAGTATTATAAGTAATCTAGGGATGATTTCAAATATATGGGAGAACGTGCATTGCTTAAATGCAAATACTACACCATTTTATATTAGGGACTTGAGCACCCTCTGATTTTGGCTTTGGTGGGGTCCTGAAACCCATGACCCATGGCTACTGAATGACTTTATTGCTGCTCAGTGATTCAGAAGATTTCTAGAGGTCCTTGTGTACTAAATGCTTTTACACTACCAAAGCACTTGATGGAACAGAAGCAGCACACACCATTCTTATTTGAAAGACAAGATGGTGGAATAAGAGGCAACTCCAGAAAGCAGCTCCCAGCAAGAGAGATACAGAAGCCGATTGGTCTCCACAATTCCAAATAAGGTACCAGGTTCATTTTGTGGGTCTGGTTGGACAGTGGGTATAAACAAAAAAGGGCAAGTTGTGGCAAGGTGGGGCACTGCCCCACCCAGGAGGAGCACGCAACCGACCAGAGGACCAGGGGATCTCCCCTTCTGGAACTTTGGTTCAGATACAGTGCTCTACCCAAGCCCTCTACAACCCACAGAATAGGAGATTTTCACTGGGCTGAAAAGCCTCAGCGAGCTGCATGAACAGGGCAAAACAGCAACTTCGGCCCTGGGGCTGTCAGCATAGACCTAGGCAGAAGCACTGGCCGATGCCGAGAAAGCCAAAAAGCTGGTGGGATGGAGCTACCTGCCTCCCCAGTAAGAAGCGGAATGGAATGCAGGGAAACAGCCTAAATGGCAGGACAGGTCCCCCCGCTGCTGCACAAAGCCCAGCAGACCAAAAAACTCTCACTCCAGAGTTTTTCACCCAGAACATCAGTTAGAGCGTGACCAGGAATGCTGTAGCTCAGTGGGCAGAAGGGAAGCCACCATTACAGAAATCGGCCTAATTTTCCTGAGTAAATAAGCAGTAGCTCCACTGAATCGGTGGCAGCCCAGCAGCACCTCCGCAGGCAGACAAAGGAAAGGCTGCCTCACAAAGTAGCTACCCGAGATCAAAACTATATAAATCCAAGAGATGGGGAGAAGCCAAGGCAAGAAGAATGAAACCATCAAAAACCAGAACATCACTCCCTCACCACGAGTTCACGACTCCTCACCAGCAAGGAAACAAAGCAGGATGCAGAACAAATTTGATGAACTGATACAAGCAGGCTTCAGAAGGTGGGTAATAATAAACTTCTCTGAGTTAAGGGAACATGTTCTATCCCAATGCAAAGAAACTAAAAACCTTGAAAAAAAGGTTAGATGAAATGCTAACTAGAATAACCAGCTTAGAGAAGAACATAAATGACTTGATGGAGCTGAAAAACAGCACAAGAACTTCGTGAAGCATACACAAGTTTAAATAGCTGAATAGATCAAGCAGAAGAAAGGATATCAGAGATTGAAGATCAAATCAATGAAATAAAACAAGAAGGCAAGAAAAGAGAACAAAGACTGAAAAGAAATGAACAAAGCCTTCAAGAAATATGGGATTATGTGAAAAGACCTAATCTATGCCAGAGCGGTGTACCAGAAGATGACGAGGAGAATGAATCCAAGCTGGAAAACACTCTTCAGGATATCATCCAGGAAAACTTCCCCAACCTAGCAAGGCAGGCCAACATTCAAATACAGGAAATACAGAGAATACCACAATGATACTCCTCTAGAAGAGCAACCCCAAGGCACATAATCATCAGGTTTACCAAGGTTGAAACGAAGGAAAAAATACTAAGGGCAGCCAGAGAGAAAGGTCAGGTCACCCACAAAGGGAAGCACATCAGACTCACAGTGGATCTCTCAGCAGAAACCCTACAAAGCAGAAGAGAGTGGGGGCCAATATTCAACATCCTTAAAGAAAAGAACATTCAACCTAGAATTTCATAGCCAGCCAAACAAAGCTTCGTAAGTGAAGGAGAAATGAAATCCTTTATGGACAAGCAATTGCTGAGGGATTTTGTCAATACCAGACCTGCCCTGCAAGAGCTCCTGAAGGAAGCACTAAACACAGAAAGGAAAAATCACTACCAGCCACTGCAAAAAATAACCAAATGGTAAAGACCAATGATGCAATAAAGAAATTACGCCAACCAAAGGGCAAAACAACCAACCAGTAATAAAATGGCAGGATCAAATTGAAACATAATATTAACCTTAAATGTAAATGGACTAAATGCCCCAATCAAAAGACACAGACAGGCAAATTGGATAAAAAGCCAAGAACCATCAGTGTCCTGTATTCAGGAAATGCATCTCATGTGCAAAGACACACATAGACTCAAAAGAAAGGTATGGAAAAAGATTTACCAAGCAAATGAAGAGCAGAAAAATGCAGGGGTGGCAATCCTAGTCTCTGATAAAACTGACTTTAAACCAACAAAAGTCAAAAGAGAAAAAGAAGGGAATTACATAATGGTAAAAGGATCAATACAACAAGAAGAGCTAACGATCCTGAATATATAGACACCCAATACAGGAGCCCCTAGATACATAAAGCAAGTCCTTAATGACCTGCAAAGAGACTTAGACTCCCACACAATAACAGTGGGAGACTTTAACACTGCACTATCAATATTAGACAGATCAATGAGACAGAAAATCAACAAGGAAATCCGGGACTTGAATGCAGATCTGGACCAAATGAACTTAATAGACATTTACAGAACTCTTAACCTCAAATCCACAGAATATACATTCTTCTCAGCACCACATCACACTTACTCTAAAATCGACCAAATAATCAGAAAAAGTTGGTTTTGTTGAAAAGATAAACAGAATGGCTGTTTAGCTAAGAAAAAAAGAGAAAACACAAAATAAAATCAGAGACTAAAAAAGAGACATAACAAATGATGTCACAGAAATACCAATAATTATTACAGAATATTATGAACAATTCTATGTTAACAAATTGGAAAACCCAGAAGAAATGGATAAATTCCTAGACACATACAACCTATCAAGATTAAACAATGAAGAAAGAAAACCTGAACAAATCAATAATGAGTAACAAGATTGGAGCCATAACAAAAGTCTTCTGTAAAGAAAACCCAGGACCTAATGGATTCAGTGCTGAGTTCTACCAAACGTTTTAAAAATAAGTAATTCCAGTTCTACTCAAACTCTTAAAAAAATTGAAGAGAAGAGCATATTTCCAAACTCATTCTGTGAGGCCAGTTGTACCTTGATATAAATCAGACAAGGCATGACAAAGAAAAAGAAAACTATACACCAATGTTTTTAAGGAAAACAAACACAAAAATCTTCACAAAAAATATTAGCAAACCAAATTCAACAACACATTTAAAAGATCATTCACCAGATCAGGTGGGATGCATCCCAGGCATGCTAGGATGGCTCAACATATGCAAATCAATAAATGTGATACATTAACAGAACCAAGAACAAAAACTATATGATCATTTCAATAGACATTGAAAAAGCATTTAATAAAATTTACATCTGTTTATGACAAAAACCCTTAATAGACTAGATATAGAAGGGATGTACCTCAAAACAATAAAGACCATATTTGATGAACACACAGCTAACATCATACTGAATGGGGAAAAATTGAAAGCCTTTCCTCTATGATCTGGAAGAGGACAAATTTGACCACTTTCACCACTTTTATTCAACATAATACTGGTAGTCCTAGCTACAGCAAATGGTCCAAAGAAGGAAATAAAGTGCATTCAATCTGAAAAGGAAGAAGTTAAATTATCCTTTTTCACAGGTGACATTATCTTATATTCAAAATATCTTAAAGACTCCACCAAAAACTGTTAGAACTGATTAAAAAAAATTCAGTAGAATTGCAGGACACGAAATCATGGTATAAAAGTCAACAGCATTTATGCATGCAAACAGTGAATGACATAAAAAAGAAATCAAAAAAGCAATCCAATTTACAATAGCTACAAAAAATATAAGATACCTAGGAATAAATTTAACCAAGGAAGTGAAGGATCTCTATAAGAAAAACTATAAAACACTGATGAATGAATTGAAGAGGACACAAACAAAACAGGGAAAGATATTCCATGCTCCTTCTTTGAAAGAAATAATACTGTTAGGATATCAATACTACTCAAAGCTAACTACAGATTAAATGCAATTCCTATCAAAATGCTCCTAACATTCTTCACAGAAATAGAAAAACATGCTGAAATTTACGTGGAACCACAAAACCACAAAAGGCTGCCACAAGCCAAACCAATACTGAGCAAAAAGAACAAAGCTGGAAGCATCACTCTACCTGACTTCAAAACATACTGCAAAGCTATAGTAACCAGAAGAGCATGGTACTTGGCATTAAAAACAAAAAACTTAGACCAATGGAAAAGAATAGAGAACTCAGAAATAAATTCATACAATTACAGCCAATTAATTTTTTGACAGAGGTGCCAAGAATATACATTGGGGAAAGGACAGTCTCTTCAATAAGTGATGCTGGGAAAACTGGATAAACATATGCAGAAAAATGAAACTAGACTCTATCTCTCACAATATAGAAAAATCAAAGCAAAATGGATTGGAGCCCAATATGAGACCTGACACTATGAAACTATTGGAAGAAAACATTGGGGAAACACTCCAGGACATTGGTCTGGGCAGAGATTTTTTTCGAGTAAGTCCTCAAAAGCACAGACAACCAAAGAAAAAAATAGACAAACAGAATTCTATAAAGCTAAAAATCTTCTGCACACAAAGGACATAATTGACAAAGTGAGAAGGCAACCTATAGAATCGGAGAAAATATTTGCGACTATCCATCTGACAAGGGACTAATTGGAATATACAAGGAACTCAAAGAATTCAATAGCAAAAAGTAAATAATCTGATTTGAAAATGGGAAAAAGATCTGAGTAGACATACAAATGGCCAAAAGGGATATTAAAATACTCAATAACACTAATCATCAAAAAATGCAAATCAAAACCACAATGAGATACCATCTCACCACAGTTAGAATGGCTACAACTTAAAAGGCAGTAACCATATTGGGAAGAAGGTAGAGAAAGGGGAACCCTGGCACACTGTTAATGGGAATGTGAACTAGTATAGCTACTATAGAAAACAGCGTGGAAGCTCCTCAAAAAACTGAAAGTATAACTACTATATGATCTAGCAATCCCACTACTGGGTATATATCCTAAAGAGAGGAAGGCAATTTCTTGAAGAGATAACCTGCACTCCAATGTTTATTGTGGCACTTTTCACAATAGTCAACATATGGAATCAATCTAAGTGCTCATCAACGGATGGATGGATAAAGAAAATGTGGTATACATACACAGTGGAATATTATTCAGTCATGAAAAAATGAAATTCTGTCATTTGCAGCAACATGGGTGGAATGGAAGTTTTTATGTTAAGTGAAATAATCCAGGCACAGAAAAACAACTATTTCCTGTTCTTACTCATTTGTGGGAGCTAACAAAGTGGATCTCATGAAGAGAGTGAATAGATTGATAGTGAGCAGAGGCTGGGAGAGGTAGGGATGTGGGGAGATGAAGAGAGGCTGAACAATGGGCTCAAAAATACAGTGGGAGGAAGTTACCCTGATTTAATCATCACACATTATGTGAATGCATCAAAGTGTCACATGTGCTCAGAAAATATTTACATCTATTATGTCTCAGTAAAAAAATTATGGGGTGCAGCTCTATTGCTGAGTTAGGAATTTTCTTTACATGCTAAATTGTATGAACTAACTCTGATGAATGATAATAACACTGAAAAATGTAAAAACCTGCACTAATGTTATCCTACTATAGTATCCATTTGTATTTAAAGTATTAAAAAACTCTTTCCAATTTTTTTCCATGGTTGGAACATGAAGAAATGTCTTACGAAGGTTTAAGATTACTCTAGGTAAGCGAGCTTATCTATGTCAGATGATCTTTGTAATTACAGAGAATATAGAAACTAGATAATGATGTTTTATAAACTCTTCAATATCTACTCAACTGTTGAATATTGGTCTTTTTAAATTAAAATTAAATGTCTGATTATAAATTTGGTTTCACAGAGAGACACTTGGCTAATAGTTTAGTTACTCTTTCCTCCTTTCATGAAAACTTGCTTGTAAATATAATCACGCTTTCTTCAAATTACGCTAATTTTATTATTTTCTTTCAAAGTTTTCTATAAACCTTTCTGGTCTCAGTAGTTTTGTGTTGGTGTCCAAGTGCTTGTGCTTTTTTGCTAAACTAATATTTATTTATTTTGTCTATTTTTAAAATGTCACACTGGCATAATTTTTTCAAGTATTGCTTCAAAACACTTCAGATAATATTTGTAGGACCTCATGTGAACGACTGTGCAAAAAGTGAATAAGATTTGCTTAAAAGTCTGTTTCTGCAGTAATACAACAAAATTAAGTTTAGCATCTGGTCTAATCTCTTATCTATCCCTTTTATCTGTGATTTGTATTTTGGAGAAGAAAAACCTTCAAGAAACCAAGGCCATGGGCAGAGTAGAAACCATCTTAGCCATTAAGATCAACTAAAAAACAAACAAAAACAGTAGTTATGATTCAGTCTGAAGTTGTATGTTGAGGTATATAAAAAGTAAGGTCTTATGTATGGTTTTTCACTCCCCCTGTGGCTGTGTATTTGTAATATGATAGAGTATAACGTAATAAAACCCTTTCTGCAGAGAGGATTTGTGGCTATTCTCTGCGAGAATGCAGTCTGGGCAGTTAATTCTCTGAGGAACCGTGACACATGTAGCTGTCCACTCATAACCCACTATCTTTTTCACTCAGAATTATCAGTAGAGATCTTCCATTTTTGCTTTAGCCATCATAGACAATACAAATTTGTATGTTTTTTTTTGAACACATAAGGAGATTGGAAAAACAAACTAAGGACTGTACTACTTGTTTATCTGATTGTTTTAAACCAAGTTATAAGGCTCACTAATGTATAGGCCACACTTCAAACTTTTATGGAACGACTAGGCTTGCGGACTCTGAAGCAGTAACTTGATGCTTGCATTTTATTTGTTGATTCATTTATTCAGCAAACGTTTATTATTTACTGAACACTATTCCAGATGCAGGGGACTTAACAAAAATTGACAGCCAATATCTCTGTCCTCATAGAGCTCATTGAAGATACTGGCTGGGCCTGGTGGCTCACACCTGTAATTCCAGCACTTTGGGAGGCCAAGGTGGGTGGATCCCTTGAGGTCAGGAGTTCGAGACCAGCCTGGCCAACGTGGTGAAACCGTGTCTCTACTAAAATAAAAAATTAGCCAGGTGTGGTGGCAGGTATCTGTAATCCCAACTACTTGGGAGGCTGAGACAGGAGAATTGGTTGAACCCAGGAGACATAGGTTGCAGCGAGCTGAGATTGTGCCATTGCACTCCAGCCTGGGCAACAAGAGTGAAACTCAGTCTCAAAAAAAAAAAAATGCTTTCAGCCCATCTTGGCTAGTCTCAAGTTGTGATGGGTGCTGCAAAGAGAGCAAACAGGGATATGCTGCAGCAGAGGTGGAGGTTGGGGGCCATAACCTGGATGATTTAGTCTAGGGTTTTCAGCTGAGACCTGGAGGGTGTTTTAAATTGTCTCTGCGTTCTCCAGCCTTTGAACATCTTGCTTCCTTGCTACTCATCTCTTCTTCCTGCTCCTTCCACTCGTCTTTCAAGACACAATTCACTTTTTTCTTCCTGGAAGACTTCAGGGATTGCCTCTCCTCTGTCTCGCAGAGCAGTCATGTTTTTGTTTTAACCATAGCATTTGTCACATAGAATTGTAATTGTGCATCACTCTGTTTCTCAGCAGATTGTGAGGCATCACGTGTATCCTGAGGTGATTTTCTTACACAGTACTTTTATACATTAAATATAGGTTTGAACTGTATAGGTTGTAACTTCGTAGGTCAACTTATATGTGTGTTTTATTTTTAATAAATAGGTTTGAACTGCATAGGTCAACTGACTTTTTTTTTTTTAAATAAATACATGAGAAAATTTTTTGAAGATTTGTAACAATTTGAAAAACTTGTAGATGAAATGTGTATCCTAGAAATATGGAAAAAATTAAGAAAAATGTATGTCATTAATGCATAAAATATATGTAGTTATTAGTCTATTTTATCATTTGCTACCATGAAATATCCACAATTTATTATAAAGAGTTAAAATGTATCAAAACCTATACACACAAACACAGGCCATACATGGAGCAATTTGTAAACAAAGGTAAAGATACAGTATTAAAGCATCTGGCAACTGGGAACTTCTCTGCTGCCTCCTGGTTGGTAGAAACCGCACATTGGTAATGTGCAAATTTACTGTAGAGACAAACTGCTCACATGGAGATAATTAGCTGCGTAAAATTACTTGTAGTAATGCTGTACTACTGTAATAATTCTATAGTTACTTCCTATTGCTGTTGTAGTGAGCTCAAGTGTTGTGAATATCCACTTAAAATACTGCGTGATGTTAATTATCTTCATGTGAGCAGTTTGTCTCTGCCGTAAATTGCCTATTGCAGTAAAAAGTGGTCTCGTATATTTTTCATTGTGTTTAGTGCAATATCATAAATCTTGAATAATATCATGGGTTCCACACAAAGTGCCACTGGTGCTCCCGAGTGCTCCCAAGAAGCAGAGAAAAGTCATGACATTACAAGAAAAAGCTGAATTGCTTGATATGTACCATAGAGTGAGGTCTGCCGCTGGGGTGGCCTGACATTTCAAGATAAATAAATCCAGCATAAGGACCATTGTAAAAAAAGAAAAGGAAATTTGTGAATCCCTCACTGCACATGTAGATGTGCTGAAAGAAAGGCACATCTATAGACTCTGATACGATTCAAGAAGAAGTGATGTCATTATATGACAATTCAAAGCAAAAGAAAGATGAAGGATATAAAGCTGTAGAATTTAATCCCAGCAAAGGATGGTTTGATAAGTTTAGAAAGACATTTGGCTTAAAAAATGTCAAGATAACAAGAGAAGCAGTTTCTACCAACCAAGAGGGAGCAGGCAATTTCCCAGGTGCCATTAAAATAATCACTGGGGAGGAAAGATATCTGCCTGAACAGGTTTTTAATGGAGAAGGAAGTGTCCTATTCTGGAAGACAGCACTACAGACATTTATCAGTAAAGAAGTGAGCACCAGGATTTTACGGTAGGAAGGAATAGGCTAACTTTCCTGTTTTGTGCAAATTGCAGTCAGGTTTATGATCAGGAATGCCCTTATTTATAAAGCTGCTAACCCCTGAGCCTTAAAGGGAAGAGATAAACACCAGCTGCCAGTCTTTCCGTTGTACAACATGAAGTCCCGGACAATGAGAACATTTTTTTATGGATTGGTTCCCCTGGTGCTTTGAAGTCAGGAAGTACCTTGCCAGCAAGGGACTGCTTTTCAAAGTTTTTTTTTTTTTTTTGGATATTGGGCAGTGTTCCTGGCTAACCAGAACCCCATGAATTCAACACAGAAGGCACTGAAATAAACTACTTGGCCCCATACACAACTTCTCTAATTCAGCCTCTAGATCAAGGGGTCATAAGGACCTTTTAGGCTCATTACATGTGGTATTCTACAGAAAGGATTGTCAACACTATGGAAGAGAACACCAATGGAGGGAACATCATTCAAGTTTAGAATGATTACATTCTTGACGATGCTATCATTGTTAGAGAAAAACCCATGAAAGTCATCAAGCCTGAAACCATAAATTCCTGCTGGAGAAAAGTGTGTTCAGATGTTGTACAAAACTTCACAGAATTTACAACAGAATTAATCAAAAAAATCACAAAATAGACGGTGGATATGGCAAAAAGATGGGGGGCGGGGTAGGTTGAAGATATCAAGATATAGGTCTTGGAGAAATTTAAGAGCTAGCAGACACTGCACCATAGAATTAGCAGATGAACTGATGGAGATGAATGTTTCTGAACCAGTGTCAAACGAGGAGGAAGAAGACATAGAAGAAGCAGTGCCAGAAAACAAATTGACATTAGACAATTAGCGGAGGCGTTCTGATCATTCAAGACTGGTTTTAACCTCTTTTACGGCGTGAACTTTTCTATGATATGAGCACTGAAACAAAAGTAAATGGTGGAAGAAGGGTTAGTACTGTATAGAAATACTTTTAGAGAAATGAAACAGCAAAAAAGGTCAGACAGAAATTACCATGTGTTTCTTTAAAGTTACACCAAGTGTACCTGCCTCTCCTGCTTCCGTTCCACTTCCTCCACCTCTTTTGCTTTTGCCATCACTGAGATAGCAAGACCAACCCCTCCTCTTCCTCCTCCTCCTTAGTTTGCTCAACATGATGATGGCAAGGATGAAGATGTTTATTATGATCCACTTCCACTTAATGAGTAGTAAATATATTTTCTCTTCCTTATGATTTTCTTAGTTACATTGTCTTTTCTCCAGCTTACTTCATTATCAAATATAGTGTGTGTGTATATATATATATATCTCACATAAAATATGTGTTAATTGATTGATCATGTTATCAATAAGGCTTCAGGTGAACTGTAGGCTATTAGTAATTTAATTTTGGGGGAGTCTAATGTTATACGCATGTTTTTAACTTCGTTGGGGGTGATCAGTGCACCTAACATTACCCTGCATTGTTCAACTGCAAATCATTCATTATCAACTGTAAATCAATGCTATACGGCAGAGGCACTGCTCTATGCTTAGCACATAGTAAGTTGCGATAAATATATGTTGACTTAACAATAAAGAATGAATGTTTCCTATTACATGACTATCTCACATTTTTCTTTGAGCTGATCTCTAGTTATTCTAGCCCTACCAATAAATTGCCTCTAGTCCAGATCGTATCTGCTTCTGTTGAGACTGTCAGATCATTCAGCCATTCTTATGATAAAACTTGTTGACCCTTACATCACACATTCTAATTTCAGCCACTGCAACTAGACTAAAAAATATAAGGAAAAGGAAATCATTCTTTTAATAAATTCATTTTTCCAAGAAAAGCAATCTGAATTATAGCAGTAAAGTCTGCAATCTTACTGAACCTGTGGACACATTTCCAGCAGTATAAAGAAAATGAGAGCTCCGTAGGTCAGATCTTTACTATGAGTCACTCACAGTAAATAGTACTCAAGGCACCAGGAAGTATCCCTTCAACAAGAGTGTAGCTGTTGTGACAACACTGGCATGGATCGTCTATTTATTTATTTACTTTTATTTTTATTGAACAGTGTTTTCCTCCTTTCTGACTCTCATTACTCTTCTTAGAGTAGCACCTGCCTTTGATGTGAGTGAGGGAAAATAACCTCTCTGGTACTTTCCACCTGCTGTGGGATGCATTGCACATCCAAGTTCCCTGGGCAGAAGACGCAGTTGACAGGAATGCCTTAGTTTTATTTAACTTCTATAGTGTCCAGAATGTGTTTGGTTCTTTGTTCTCTCACCTTCAGTGTGAAATCTTTAAATCCTAACACATGAGTTTAGAAACATGAGGAATGATGCTATTATTACTTTTAGAAAGGCTTCTATGCATTAAATATTAGGATGAAGTCTTACTGAGCGTTCACAGACACACTAATGACAGAATAGAACATTCCACTCATCCCAGAGAAAGAATGCCATGTTGTATAGTTTGGTGCGAGTATAACGTGAAATACACCTTGAGAGCATTCTGAGGTCAGGGCTTCCATCGCAGTGAGCTCTAACCTGGTGTTCAGGAATCCTGCAAACTGTACCTCAACTTGAGCAGTCTGTGTCTACAGCCTCTTGATCACAGCATGCTGTTGTGCCTAATCATGAAGGCCCCTTTCACAGGAAGAGTTTCTTCCCTCCTATCAGGGTCTGACCTGAAGGTAGCATCCCCATTTGGGCCGGGCCATGACACCATTGCCACCATTAACACCCCTGAAGAGACCTGTTGGTTGACCTCAGCCATGTTTCATTCATTTTAATAGATGTTATCACTTAGCCGCTTCCATTTCAAGAGTTTGAGCTTTGAAGTGTTAACTTTGAACTTTTAAGTGTTATCTTTATTGATACGACATTATTTTGTCACTAGGACATTTAGAGACTAAATGTTTTCATTTAGCCACTTCCATTTTATGAGTTTTAACTCTTATAGTTAACTGTTAGATAGTGACACTCTTTTGTCACTAGGATAGGGCTTCCTGTGGGACGTTAGGTGAGTGGCTTAACTACTTGGACCTTGGTCTCCCTTTCTGCAAATTGCAAACAATTGGCCTATTCAATCTCCTTGGTCTATTCCAGTGCTAAATGTTTTTTAATTAAAACTAAAGTAGATAAATTAGGCATTTTCATGTTTTCTCTTCTTTCTTTTCTTTTGTTAGTCCCATAGAAATTTGTGGGAGAATAGAGGAGGATATTAACTTTCCCGTTTGATGCCCAGGTGATTCCTGTGCTCAGATAGGGTTTGAGAATTCAGTTGCACAAAGGGGACTGGTAGTTTCCCCTGCCAGCCAGCCTGCAAGCCAGCTGCTCAAGATGCCAGCCTGGTGCTTCTCCTAATTTAGAAACTAAGATTAATGTCCTGGGCACCTTCTGGTAGTCTCCACTGAACGTTATTCTGTGCTTTATACATGACAGGCAGAGTGATTTTTTAAAAGGTAAATTTTTTTCTTGTCAGTCTCATGTCTCTCATGCTTCCCACATTTCTCTTGCTTAATTACTCCTTTCCCTCCCTCCCTCCTTCCTTCCTCCCTCCTTCCCTCCCTCCCCCCCTTTCTTTCTCTCTTCCTCCCTCCCTCCCTCCCTCTCTCTTTCTTTCTTCTTTCTTTCTCTTTCCTCTTTCTTTTTCTCTTTGTTTTATTTCTTGAAAGCACTAAGCTCTCTCTTGCCTTGGAGGAGCATATTTTCCTCTGCCTGAATTACTCTCTTGTGTCTCCTCCCCAGTTTCCTCTCTCCTTTCCTCAGTTTCTCATATAGCTAGCCCCTTCCCATTTCTAATAGCTCTACTTAAATATTCATATGGTTTGGCTCTGTGTCCCCACCCAAATCTCATCTCAAATTGTGATCCCCCACATGTTGAGGAAGGCACCTGATGGGAGGCAATTGGATCATGGGAGTGGATTCCCCTGTGCTGTTGATACTGAATGAGTTCTGACAAGATCTGATGGTTTAAAAGGGTGGCACTTCCCCCTTTGCTCACTCTCCTGCCACCATGCAAGATGTGCCTTGCTTCCCCTTCGGCTTCTGCCAGGATTGTAAGTTTCCTGAGGCCTCCCTAGCCATGCAGAACCGTGAGTCAATTAAACTTATTTTCTTTATAAATTACCCAATCTCAGGTACTTATTTATAGCAATGTGAAATGGACTAATACAAATGTCATTTTTCAAAGGAACCCTCCTGACCACTCAATTGAAAGTAAGTGGTTCCTATAAATCCTTGTCATAGAGTTTTGTGAATTGCCAACATAGCTTTAATTGCAATTTGTAAATTTTTATTTTTTGTTTGTTTTATTTGTCTTCTGCTTCCCCAGGAAACTTTAAGCTCTGTGAGGAAAAAGATCATGTATTATTTATTTGCCAATGCATACCTAGTGCTTAGCGCATAACACCTGCTGTATACATATTTGTTGAATGAATGAGTATCATTAATGCCTCTTCAACAATATTATATGTACTTACTGTTGATTTTTTAGATTTCCTGTGCTTCATCAGCTAGAGAGATGAAACCCATTACCAGGATAAAAAGAATATTTTATGGGGTAAGAATTCTAAATCCTTATGTTAAAACACTTTGTTTTTTAAAATATGAAAAACTTCTCTTATATCTGTACTTTATCTGCAGATTGGAGAAAAAGGAATCTACAAAGCCATCAGTGAACTGGATATTCTTCTTTCCTGGATTAAAAAATTCTTGGAAAGCCGTCAGTAAACAAAAGCCAAGTACATTGATTTTATAGTTATTTTGAAATACAATGAGAACTTCTAGAAATATGTTTATAACAGTCTATTTTTTAAAAACTTTTTTACATAATACTGACAGCATGTTAGATGATTCAGAATAGACAAGAAGGATTTGGTGTAATAAAGTTTTGGAGATAAGTGTCACCAATTTGCACATTTTCTGTGTTTTCAAATAATGTTTCCATTCTGAACATGTTTTATTATTCACAAAAACATTGTGTCAATTTAATTTAAAGTATATTAAATTAAACATTAACTCATTTAATATTTGAATTAACTGAATTAACTCATTTAGTATTTGTGTGTGTGTGGGTGGGGGGTTGGGGGATAGAGGGGAATGACAGGTTTCTGGAATGCAATATAATGTTATTGAGACCTAAATAGATGTGATGTATATGATTGTCTACTTCAGGGTTTGAAAATTATTCATTATGACAAGTGTGAACTTAGCACTTAACAAATGTTGAATTTAATGAAATAAATTGTGTTTCTTTCTCCTGGGTGTCCTTTTCATGACAGCATGCTAGAATTTCATGGAGTGCAAGAGGTACCTACCAGATCACAGCAAGTAAGATATACAAAGTAACTAACTGCTTGGAATGATTTACCAGGAAAGCCTTTGACAGGAAACCCAAGCCATGAAGACCACAAGTAACCAAGATCAAATGATGCTGAATCTTGATAACAGGGTGCTATGCAATTAGAAAAGTTCATAGGAGCCAAATAAAAGTCTAAATGCAGCTCAAATTTCACCACAGTCAACTTTTTGTAATGTCTAAAAACCCCATCTACATACTCATAAAGGAGTGATATGGCCTAAACATTGTTTTGCATTAAAGGGACTCTGCTCTGTGCTATTGGCGTACAGCACAGAAAACAGGAGTCATTTCTGATGGGACATCCTGGGCCACCAGCCAATTCACTCCCACAAGGCTTTCATTGTGCCCCTGCTGCACACTGACAGTTCTGGGACTTAGCACCTTTTGTGTTAATAGGTGGGACTTCCCCAAGGTCTTCATGGACTGTGTCCCTGGTAGCTTTTCCCTTCATTGCTTTCCCACCATCTAGTTCTTTGTTTCAGTCATGTGGTCATTAGGCTGTTCACTAGGAACTGCCCTCTCTTCACTGATTTCATATTCCGAAGTGATCCCTCTCTACCTTTCCCCATCAACACACTATGGTCCCATGTCTGACCTCTTCTAGAGATCTCATTCCTACACAAGTACACAGGACAGGAAAGGTGTGGGGAACTGCAGGGCATTGGTGAAGGGGAGACTGGAGAACTCTCTTCATCTTGCTCTTTACCCAGAGCTTCCCAGGCAGGCTCCTGGGCCATCAGCAGCAGGACAGGCTTCTTTCCTGAGAAACATTTGGAAGAGCTGGAATCTGGGGGATCGGGAACCTGTTCCCTGGCTTTGCCGAGGACAGGGGAAGATGGTGCACCAACAGCCTTTCCTTGATCCACGTTCAGGGCCCTCAGCATTTTCCAGCATTAGGCACCACCGACAGCTGAGCTGAACTGTGCTGGACTTCCATAGAGCCCAGAATAGTCCCCAGTCTAGGTCACAAACCATTCTTAAGCTGTCCCCATTACTTGGTGTCTCTAGACATGAGAAGGGCTGATAAACGTTCATTTGCCAGTCAGCAAAGAAGTATTTATTACAGGGGCTTTAGATTCTTAGGAGTAAAATTTTGTTTGCCTCCCCAATATTTCTGGGTGATTGAATTTAATATTTGTTTGTTTGATTATTTCCCACGTTCTTTGGTTTTCCAGAACAGTCAAGAGGTCACTAAACTTAGGAGCAAAAGAGGAATTTAAAAGTCATCACTGAGTGAAAAATCAATATCCAAGTGCTGATGCCTATTCACAAACTTCTCAAATGCCAGGGGCAAAAGCACAGTTTTCATGTGCTTGAGTAGGGACTGGTATATTGAAAGGGCAGCAAAAGAGGAAGCTGCATTCGTGTGCGCGGTTGGGACACCACGTCTTGGTGGTGTTGCTGTGGGCTCAGGGGTGAAGTCTTCTGATTCAAAGGTCCCTCTCTGGATTTTATCAGAACCAGGGATGATGACATATTGGGAAATGGCTGCATATTCCTGAACCCACGTGAGCTGCTGTATAAACCCTGAACTCGTTTAGCATTTGTAGGAGGTGATCCCTTTTGGTGGATCCCTCTTGGATGATACAAGGAGACTACATGTCCTACGAAGATGTATTGTCTGGCTTTCTCTTGCTCCTTCTCTCTATCATGTGAGGACACAGAGAAAAGACAAAAACATTAAAAAAAATTTAAGAACATATTGTTGTCCGTCAACCATTATATCAGCTCTAGCACAGGGTAGAGCAGAAGGAGCCTGAGGACCAGTGGGTAGCATGGAGTGTTGCAAAGAACCCTTGGCAAGGTCGAGAGACCAGGCCGGCCCCCATTTCCTTCCAGTCTCTGCAGCAACATTGGTGAGTCACCTGCACAAAACAGTGACACCACAGCCCCCCACCAACCCCTGCTCACTTTTCTCTAAACTACTCCTCTCCTGCTGGCATGCTTGTATGTTTACTGACGGTCTCTCCTTTATCAGAATATTGACTCTGGAGCACAGGGCTTTGGTCTGTGTTATTCTCTCCAGGGCCCCCAGTACGTAGACCAGGCCCTGAACCTTGAGGAATGGAGTATAACAGAGCTTCCTGACTTTTAATTCTCCAAAAACACTTATATCCTTATTTGTGTAACAATGAAATTAAATTAACATATCATTTTCTTTGGCCCAGGTAAAGGGTAAATAAATATATGACTCTAAAAATAGATAATTTACACAAATATATTCCTAACCAAAACACGTTTATATGCATACGTATAGAATCATCTTGCAAACCCTGGGCAGAACATGTCTCACACATTGGGAAACACTGCATTATAATGAATTTCCACTGCCTCATTCTGCCTCAAACTTAGAAATACATGAAATTAGAACCAGATAATTTTAACCTACCCACAGATACCAGTTTAGAAAAAGTCAAGCAACAATGTTCAGGTTTCAAAATGGTTTCAGAGCTCCCGTCACTTTTTCCGGAGATGGAGGGACGAAAGCACACTCACCCAGTCAGTCATTCCATGGTTCTGATGACTGTCTTGATGGAAGGTGCCAGGATAGTGGCATGACTACCATCCTTCTCCCTCAGCCTGGTCAAGAGTCCATGGTGGACGCAGCTCCAAGGGAGGGAAGCTACAGGAGTTAGGCTTGTGGATTGCTCAGATGCACACACAGGGGTAGGAACAAAAAGTGAAAGCTCAGTCAGGCTGAGCAGGAGTAGCAGCAGAAAATCTCAAATACAGGCCGGGTGTAGTGGCTTATGCCTATAATACCAGCACTTTGGGAGGCCGAGGTGGGCCAATCACCTGAGGTCAGGAGTTTGAGACCAGCCTGGCCAACATAGTGAAACCCCTTCTCTACTAAAAATACAAAACTTAGCTGGGCTTGGTGGCATGCACCTGTAATCCCAGCTATTTGGGACTGAGGCAGGAGAATCACTTGAACCCGGGAGGTAGAGGTTGCAGTGAGCCAAGATCACGCCACTGCACTCAAACCTGGGCGACACTGAGACTCTGTCTCAAAAACAAAAAAACACACTCAAAAGAAGATGCAGAACTGTGCTGTGAATTGCTACTCATCATGATCATTCATAAGAATGGATGTCCTTCACTATAGCTGTGAGTGAGTTACGAACTAAAATGAAAACCAATCGATTCTATAAATATTTATTGAATGTTCTGCTAGTCACACAGTCATGGCTGAGGTGTAATGATAAATAAAACTCATAGGTTCTCCCTAGCAATTTAGAAACTAGGAAGGAAGATACATATGAAGACAAACAATTAGTACAATGCAAGCGATCATGGAGATGTGTACAAAGTGCAGCGAGGTGGAGGGCCACACTTTGCAGAGGAGCTGAGGCTTGAGATAACATCCTTTAAGACTCAGCTCAGGTGTCACCTCTTGCAGCAACCCTTCCTTGATCCCTCCACTCCTAGGCTGGCTTAGATGCACCTTGCAAAGCACATTTTCAGAACAGCACTTATCACATTGTATTGTAATTTTGTTTGCTGCTTTTTAGAAGGAGGATTGGGGATCTGAAGTTATGCTAAATACTGCCAAAGTACTTTCATAACTATTTCATTGCTAATTTTTCTCCACATTCTTTTTTGCTAAAACTGGATATCATTAATATTTGAATATTTTTGCCAGTCTGGTGGCTGCAAATTATATTGCATTGTTTTAGTTTGCATTCCCCTTAAAGCTTGTTAAATTGATCATTCTTTCATATGTAGATTCTATTTACATTTTCTTTTTTGAGATATTCCCCAAAATGTCCTATGGGTCATTTAATAAGTTTGAAATCTTACCTGAACCTGATTTCAAATGATACAATTAAAGTAAAATGTAATCATTTCAAGTAATCAATAGAGAGAAACACCCCCTGGAAAGGCACATTGTGCAGTCTCTCTACCACCTTAGCATCTCTCAGGAAGAGATTGCTATGAGGATGGCTTCTCCCTGCGTCCTCCCTAGCCTGGGGAGTGCTCCACATCAGCTCTTGCTGCTTTGGGCATCCAAATGAGAGGGAGAAACCCACTATGAATGTAAGTATTTGCCCCTGCTGTGAGAGGTAGAAGTGGAGACTGAGAATGCTTTAGGGTTAAGGCAAGCTCCTCCCTTGCCTATTCAGGATGTTCACAGCTTCTCCAAATTCCCTCTGCTTCCCACTCCTGCAAAACAAGAGGGTAGATCATCCTACTGATTTGGGAAAAGAAATGCTTGTGCGACTTTCCCATGAATTAACTGCAATCCTTTAACTCCCATCAGTCTTTAAGGACCAGGGATGTTGCCCTGGTGTCTTCTGGAGCCCACTCTTCCCCTCCATTAAATACCTTGGTGCATCACTGGTTTTATGTTTTTAAAGTCTTAGGAAAAAAACGCTTCATAATAAAGATAGTTGGTGTAAATAAATTCTTCATAAATCAAGATGGATAAAAGTATCTAAGAGATGTGGCCATCTTTAAAATTGCAAACCTCTTACCATGGCATTTCATACCTCACATTTTTCCTCTCCATAACATGTATCAGATTCTAACATAATATATAAACTACTTATGTATTATTTCCATTAAGTATTGTCTGCTTCCTTCTACTAGAATTTAAATTTTGTGAGGGGAGGGATTTTCATATGTTTTGTTCACTGTTGTATGTGTAGTATCTAAACAGTGTCTTGCATAAGTATGTGTTCAATAAACTTCTCTTGAATGAATAAATGAGTGGACTGTGTGTTCAAAGATAAGGGGAAAGAACCAAGAGAACACCACTGCTAAGGATGCTAAAAATTCCAATGGCTTGTTCCCAACCTCAGCCTTTATGATAGGATAGGAACTCTTATAAGGGGTAGGTAAAATGGCTCCCAACCATGTCATCACATATCCTTTAAACAGAACTATTTTCAAAGTGGTTGGTTCAAATGAGACTGTAATGTTTTCTATTTTCCATTTACCTATATCATGTATGATTTAGTCCTTTTAGATTAGATCTAGAGTGGCCTAGACTGAGAAGGTGTATTTGGGGGGCTAGGCATGGACAGCCACAAGTGTCAATAACTTTGGCATAATAAGATGATCTTTTGAGACTTTTTTTGGAACTGTTTAGAAAGCATTCTCTTCATAGAAATTAGGTCCCTCTGGTACTTTTTAGTTAGTTTCAAAATTTGGTGATAATTTTCTGCAAGGTACAATACACAGAGGATGGTAGAGCTGGAAGCCTACTATAGGGCCCTCTAGTCACAATGATTGGTGCAGATTCAGGAATGGGGCTATGACCCAAAAAGTTCCAATCAGGGAGTGGATGCCAGTATTTATAAATGAATTCTGGAAAAAGAATCTTTCTCTTTTCTAAGAACTGTAAGCTTGGAAGAGAATTGGTTGGAACTACTGCAGCCATCTTGCCACCGTGAAGACAGATACTGGCTGGGAATCAAGCCAACATGTTAATCATCAGTTCTGAAAATCCACACTCTCCGCTGGGATTCTTTCTACTTCACTTAGTCGCTGCTTCTCGATTTTGCAAGTGAGTTTCTTCTCTATCAGAACACTACAAATTGGAGGACTCAGGGCTAGGTTGTGGCTTCTTCTAATCTCTATGTACTCTATTGCTTTCGCTACAGCTAATTCAACCCCATGGCTTTAAATACTATCAATGTGCTGTCTCCAGAGTTCACCTAGTCCCTGAATTCCATGCTCACACATTCAAGTATGTACTTGATATTTTCATGTAAAACATCTCAAAAATAATATGTCAAAACCAGAAAATTTGTTTCTCCTTCTAAAATCAGTTCATCTCTAGTATTCCACAACCTGGTAATACAAGACAGAATGATATCATGGTTAAGCACACAGACTCTGAAGCCGAGAAAGCAATGGGTTCACATAGAGGCTGTCACTTAACAACCAAGTGAGGTTAATCTGTCTGTCCCTCTCTTCCCTTATCTGTACAATAGGGATGATGAGAATAGTATCTATTTTGTAAGGTGGTTGCGAGGTTTAAATGAGGTCGTTTATGTAAGGTGGTTAGAGTCATCACTGGTATATAATAAAAAAGTTATAAGCATAAGCTGTTACTATTATATGATAAATGGTCACCTATTCCATTGCTAGGGCTATTTTTGCAGTTGTAAGGATCTTTGATTTCTTTTTTTTCTCTCATATCCCAAACCAAATTCATTAGCACATTCCTGTGGTTCTACCTCCCCAATATATCCCAAATCCTTCTGCTTCTCATATCCCCATTGATATACCCTGGTCCATGTCACTGCCATGTCTCACCTGGACACTGCAAGAGTGCTCCTTCTAACTGTTCTCACTGCTTCCACTCATACCTTGCCCCTGAATCCAGCTTCATTGAGCTTCTAGAGAGAACTTAAGAGGTGTAAATCAAAGCATATCCTTTCCTGTTTGATGCCTTTTAATGGCTTCCCTTGCACTGAGAATAAACTTTTTATCTGGCCAAGAAAGATCTACATTACTGAGAATAAATCTTATTATCTGGCCAAGAAAGACCTACGTTAATTGCCCAGCCTTCCTCTCTGACTTTGTCTCCTGGCCTCTCTCAGCTGACTTTTCTGTTTCTAAAATGTACAAGTTCAGCTCTATCATGGGCATTTGTACTTGCTAGCCCTTCTCCCTGGAATACCCTCCCCCAGGCCTTCCCACAGTCAGCTCCTTTCATTCAGGTGTAGCTCAAGGTGTCTCTTCCTTTGACATGACATTCCTGATCCTGCTGAGGAAGGCTCTCCATCTACTCCTAGTAACGTCAAATCGCCTTGCTTATTTCCTTCATATTATCCTCATGCTATGAAATTATCTTGTATATTTGTTGATTTCCTTGTTTATTATCTTTCTTTCTCTGACCCTACTAAAATGTAAGCTTCATGAGAAGAGAGATATAGTGCATACTGTCTGTGACCCTGCCCATTTGTTCATTTTTGCCACCTCTCGTGTTCTCACTCCCATCCCTAATCAAGTGAGATTCCTTCTCTGGATTCTTCTTGCTTCCATGATGTCTGTTAATACTCATAGAATGCCACTTGCCACACTGTATTGTAACCTTTGACTCTCTTGTCTGCAGCTCCAACCAAATCAAAAGCTCCTTGAGAGCAGGGATTATACCTTGTTGATCTTTGTATTGCCAACATTTAAAGGACAGCTTAGAACATAATAGGGGCTCAAAAAAGTCTAATGGATGAATTAATTAAGCATGATTTATTACATGCAGCAAAGGTTTTGTCAAGTCTGTCAGAATGAAAAGAGGCATAGTCAGTTCTTTGAAGATAAAAGTAGAAATTCTCATATTAAGAGATATTTTGAGGATGATTCTCATTATTAATCTGTGGCAGAAGACTGCTTTGAGGAACGTGGCAAAGGTTTGCTTTTTCTCCGTATCCTGACAGATGTTAGATCTTATAGAAAGCTATTTATTTCTTTTAACCACTTGTAATTTTCCACTCAACAACTTCTAAAAGGGGTAGTAGAAGTATGTTTTATTAGTTTCAGAACAGATTTTCCTTTTCTGTTTTTTGGGAGTCTGGCTCGCTCCATTCTTAGAAAGGTTGAGTTTATAACTTATTTCTAGAAGTTTCTGTTCTCAAAATATAAAACAGCTCTGTTTCATGATGATGTTAATCTATTTTATTGTTATTCTGCTTTTCCCACACCTGTGCTTTCTGAATTCTGACACATTGCATGATCCTCAGAAATACATTGGCTGTGGCCATTTGGTTAAATGCATGGCCTGTTTTCACCAGACCAATCTCCAGCTGCATAACGATAGAGATGTATAGTATCATAGGGCAAAATGGAAAATGGGGCACTTTGGGTGCACTATTTTCTTAATCCTTAAAATAATCCCATGAGGTACCATGAGCATTTTCCAACCTCTTAGCCTGACATTCAGGGAGTCCTTATCTGGCCTTTTACTCTCATCAATTCTAGCCCAAAGTTCAGCATTTAGTAGGTGTTCAACAAGAATTTGTCAAATAAATGACTGAATAAGTTTAAAAATCCATCTCTCATTACCCTTCGATGTGCACGCTTCCTTCAAGATCAGTCTGTTTTTTTTAAAAAACTCCAGCACGAGACAAGCTTATTTCTGCTTTCATGTCCTTCTGTGTGCCAGATTGTCCATCTGCTACATCTTCTTTACTCTTTTATTTCAAGATAAATTATATATTTTCTTTATGATCTCCCCTGCTCTACTAAGTCTTGCATGGCCACTATAGCCCACGTTGAATATTCCCTTTTGGTTAATTTCCCTGTGAGATCAAAGATTGCCTATAAATACATACTGAGCCTTCTCTATGTACCTGATTTTGTGGAAACTGTTTACAGTTCTGCTGTTTTATTCTAATACAGCATTCTAAGTGTTTTCTCAAATATTACTACATTACATATTTTACTCATTTAGCCTACAGATATTTATTTGTTTTACTTATTAAGTGTCAGGCTTCTGCCCTAAATGTTAAACTGGTGAACATGCCATTATAGATAGGGAGACACAGAAATAAAGAAGTAAATATAAAGGATGTCAGAACAACAAGAACAAACAAGCTGGGGTATGGGGGTTTCAGGGACTGGGGCAGGGCAGGGACTGGGGCAGGGCAGGGACTGGTTTGCTCTTGAAAAAAAGGCTGGTCAGGAAAAAGTTCACTGATGTGGCGATATTTTTGCACAGATCTGAAGGACCCTTACAATAATGAAGGAGTAGACAGTAAAAAGATTACTGATTTTGGTTTTGTAATTTATGTGGATGTAGAAGCAGGCTTGAGGATGTTAAATATATATAACATCACATACTCATCATGAAACAGGTTAAAGTCGTAATCTAGAAGATTTTACACTTCTCTGAGTCACCTGTTGTGCCTTACTTTCTCTCAGTTAAGTTTCTTAGTTATCTGGTTACCTTTAACAAATGGCAGAAATAATTTCTTAACTATGAAGGATTATGTTCTTTTGATTTACCTAATTATTTATCCATATATGTAGTGAGTGTATTTTCTCAATGAAAAGTTGGACAATAAACTCTGAAAAGTTTTAAAGTGCTCAGAGGAACAATGGGACCACATAATTGAAGTTGGCACTAAACTATGAATATATGGTCATTATACTAATATAGATGCCTTGGACCTAGCAGCAAGCACTAACCACAAAGTAATGGTGGATTTGCTCCTAAGAAAGAAATGAATGTGTGACTGAAATCAACTTTTCTCACTCTGTTGCATGGAATATATAGTATTTCCTCAACATATTGTTGGTTTTCCTGTTTTAAACTTACAAAAGTGGTTTTTTTTAAATTTAACAAGTTTAAGAAAATGGTGCAAACTATATTTTCCGTATGGGGAATTATAATGCACATTAGAATATTACAAGTTGGAGAAGTTCCACATTGAAACAACTCTTTAACATTAACATGAGTTTCTAGAATATTGTTCCAAGAATACATTGGCTTTGTAGGCACTTAGTCACATCGAGTGTCTTTGCTACCTAGAAAACAGTTTGGAAAACACCAATTCATACAAATGATAGTCTTGAGATGAAGCACAGCTAGACAAGTGCATCATTAATGAAGAAGAAGAAAAACAACAACTACTGGATTTCTCTTCAAAGAACGAGAAAAACGTTTAAGGAAGCAAAGTGCTGATATGATATGTGTGCTTTGAGGAGATTAGAAGAAAGAGATTTTAATAAATAGACGATAATTTTTGTTTGCTGTTTGTATTTATTGAAACAGAGTGTCGTAAGTGTGAAATGCACTGAGACATCTCAGAATGCTGCTTCCTGCTCACCTCATCTACTGAAAAAACGTGGGGCATCACCACAGTGACTTGCCTTTACCCACAAGTGAGGAACTCAGTTTTATTTCCTAGATAAAATGTAAGCACCAACAATATTCACTTTTTTTCTGTTCATGTGTAACATCTTGGGAATGACCAATGACACTTTCCTACTGAGAAAGAAGACTTTTCATGCTAGTAGTAACCACAGGTTCGGATGATGACTCACATTATTACATTACTAACATCATTTGTTCTATACTCCACACAAGGAAAAAAGTGCTGAGTGCTAAACCACAACTTCAGCTGTTGGTGGAAATGATAGTTAATGGTGCTTTGCTGCTACACTAGGGGCCAATTCTTGGTAGAGAGGATTATCTTGAATGTCATTTCTAAATCAGTGGATAAGCTTGAGTTGATGCACAAATTGTATGATATAACTGATTATCACACTTTAAAGACAGATTGAGTCTTTTTTGTAAGAGAAACCTGGTTATAAATTATATTAAAAATAAATATATGTAGATACATATATAAGTTATAAACAACTCAAAAGGCCCCTAGATATGGAATCAATGAATGCTTTCTATAAGTTATTTCAAATGCTACTCTAAATTATGATGGGAATAATATCAATTTGGAAATCCTAAGGCATATGTTGGAGAGTTATGACCATCGTAATGGCCAAGACAAGTCCTAGGAGATAATAGCATTTAGTTGAGTGCCTTTAAGAAAATCTAGATTTATCAAATAGTTGGTCAATTTTCACAAACATTGCTGAGACAAAATAGATTTAAGAATAATATGGGATTTCTGCGACCATTTCTACACTGGTAAAATGCAATCTCTCAAAATTTTGGGATGACCTTTTTTTCCCGCCTCACATATCACTTAAAAGAAAGATTTTAGGTGTAAAATTAACTTGGATTTTAAATTTATCAATAGTTTTTCAAATAATTTTCTCTGAGAGTGTTGTAAAGGCAAATTCTAAAATATGTTGTTTTAAATTTGTCATGTAACAGGACATTTTACTTCACAGCTCACAATTGGTGACCATAATATTAAATGTAAAAGAAAAATATATCCTTTACTACTATTCTGTAGTGTGGATTTATTAGTGTCCCCACTGAAACAGCTATAGATAATGATGCTGCCAACAGAAATTTTAGGTGGATTGTGATAAGCATTTCGAAGAAAGTTTTGTGTATTTTCCATGAGCAAATTTCCTGATTAATAAATCAATAGTCCTTTAAGTGGCCCATTCTTTTCTTTTTGGATGATGATTTTGAAGGAGAGCTTTCTGAGACATATTACATAGGTTTCTCTTACGATGAGTTTATTCTACATCTCAGAACTTCAGTTTCCTCTTCACTGAAATGAATACTTTCAATTCAGAGACTCCTTAGTTCCCTCATTGCTCTCCTACCTCCTACTGGCTGCAGGCATGCCAGTGTGTGAGCATGGGTCATATTCACTTCTTCCTTCCTGTGTGTGGTTTATCTTTCTTAGGAGCCCTTCTTCCTATGGCTTCATCTGTTGGTATTCATGCAGACATGAACATCCTGTTCTTCAAGGGTTCTGGAAGGAGCCCAGAACTTTGCACCTGGTGACAGTGTCTTAAGTTGTAGTGGAAATACTTTTAAATAGGATTCACATTACAAACTAGAGCTATCAAGTCCTGGCATGTGCCAATAATGATGATTATCATCATCATCAACATCCTAGTTCACTGTATGGCTTGTGGAGTTCTAAGTGTTTTGTAAACGTCAACAACACTTGTTTTTTTTTAAGACAGGGTTTCAACTTGTTATGCAGGCTGGAGTGCCGCTTCGTGATCTCAGTGCACTGCAGCCTCAACCTCCTGGGCTCAAGTGATCCTCCCACCTCCATCTCTCAAGTAGCTGGGACTGCAGGTGCAAGGCACCAACCTGGCTAATAAGACCATGTCTCTGGGAAATAAGACCATCGCTCCCTCAGCCTCCTTGTGACCACTGGCAGAATTGAAGAAGGGACCCATAACTTTGTGTCCCTGATAGGATCTTCAATGTTCACAGCCTCTCCGTCACTGTCAGCTTTGAGACTACCAGGGATAATCCCATGATGCTCTTTATTCTTGTTTAGGATGGAGGCCCGAAGATGCCCAGGACATCCAGGTGACCCCTCCATCCCAAGGCTTTCATTTCCATGGCGGCGCTGTACTTCCTTTTCTCTCACCTCATCTTCCACCTATCTCCAGCTTCTGAAACCCTTTCATTGTGTCCCCTGAACTCACTGTCAGTCACCAGCAAGATCCCTTGTATCTTTAACACTTTCTCTGAACTTTGCTTTCTGACTGTGACTGACCTGACTGTCCCCTGGAGACCTGGCTCCCTTGCAGATTTCTCTAGACGCAGCTGCTTTCTTTCCCTTTTCTCTTGCACCCTGGGCATGCAGGTGGAGGTGGTTTAAGTACCATCCTTGTGTTTCATCACAGCCCACCCCACTCTCCCTCTCTTCTTATTAAAACTCCGTAGTGTCTTCCTGCTTTAAATACCATATCCTCAGACTACATTATCCACTAGTGTCCAGTGGTCATCATGTACGGATCCCTCAGGTACTCCTTCTCATTCTAGAAAGATGTTACCTATTGCTCACTGTCACACTCTCCAACACCACCCCATATCATACACTTCAATATGTGTACACGTGGTACTTCAAACACGCTGATCTCTCCATTCCTGACCTCCCTTCCACTCAGACCTTTATCTTACTTTAGCCAGTACTTCCCATTGGGAGGATCCTAGAACTTGTGTTGTTAATAGCAACAGCCCCCATTCCCCATATTATCTCAATGATGACTGCTACTCTATGACTTTTCAGCTTGCCCTTTCTATAACCCACTCTAGCAATCATTACATTCCAATGGAGTTTATAAAAAACCAAACCACGTTATTCCTAGCACTTTCCGTGTTTACTCCCCTCATTATTGAGTCTCAGTTCCGTGGTCTGTCATTTGGTCTTCTCTTCCCTCATCGTATTCTCCTGGAAAACCTCCAATCATGGCTAAATTCAACTCTCCGCTCTCTACCCTGAACTTTGCACCTGGTGACAGTTTCTTAGCTTGTAGTGGAAATACTTTTAAATAGGATTCACATTACAAACTAGAGCTATCAAGTCGTGGCTTGTGGAAATAATGATGATTATCATCATCATCAACAATATCCTAGTTCACTGTATGCCTGGCGGAGTTCTAAGTCTTTCATAAACGTCAACAACACTTTTTTGTTTTGAGACAGGGTGTCACTTTGTGACCCAGGCTGGAGTGCAGCCTTATGATCTCAGCTTACTGCAGCCTTGACCTCCTGGGCTCAAGCGATCCTCCCACCTCAGCCCCTCAAGTAGCTATGACTACAGGTGTGAGGCTAATTTTTGTACTTTTTGTAGAGACAGGGTTCTGTGTTGTTGCTTAGGCTGGTCTCAAACTCCTGAGCTCAAGTGATCCACCTGTCTTGGCCTCCCAAAGTGCTAGGATGACAGGCGTGAGCCATCCAACAACACTTACTCTTTACAACTCTATGGGATAGGTGCTATTATCTTCTCTACTTTTAATTGAGAAAAGTAACATCCTAAAAAGCTAAGCAACTTGCTCATTATCACATAATTAGTGAAGATAGAGCTAGGAGTTTTTCGTTTTGGCATTTAATTGATACCCCCTGCTGCCTCCTGACCTAGGATTCACTCAAAAAACAAAACAAAACCGTGGATCAAACAAAAAGAAAAGAAAAGAATAAAAAATAGGTAGTTGTATTTATGTAACAATATTATGTTAAGTGCAACAGTGTAAGGAGCCAGCATGCCAAGTGCTTCAAGCAGGCTCCCTGAAAGTGGCTTCTTGAAGTTATCTTTATGTGTAGCCACATAAACCGATGTGGGGTTTATGCTCCACAAACTCACTGTGCAGATCCTGAGATGTCTTCCCTACTTCTCTAGCTTTGCCCTCCTTGTTGGTGTGGAATTTTTCTCCCCATTCTTGTCAGGAGACATCTCTGAGCACAGCATTCCCGATCTCTCTCTAGCCTCTCGTTCACTCTGCCCTGGGTGGAGTAACTCTTCTGCCTGCTGTGTTTGGGAGAACAAACAGGGCACATGTATCCAGCCCCTTCCACTTGTCTCTGCTTTTCCTCCTGGGTGTGACTGCCTGTGGGGAGCACTGGCTCTGTTCTGCTCCCCCATGGTCTTGGAGAGGCTGTCCATCCTGTCCAGCACCACAAGTTGAGTATTAAATTCTGAGGTTCAGTGTTCAGATTCCCATTTACCTACAGATTTGAGCTACATTCACTGTTATTTGCTTTATCAGAAGGAGGAGAATACTTCTTTTTTCCATTTGTTTCACTTTTTGTCTTATTTTTCAGTGGGCACAGAACCAAGAAAAGAAGAGAGATGTTATTTATTGGTTTTTACATTGAACTCCAAAATTCACTCATTTTTCAGCAAGAAATCAAACATTTCCTTTTCAGAGCTGCCTCTCCTCCTCCTCCTCCTCTTCCTCCTCCTCTTCTTTTTCTTGTACGTAATTGCACAATGAAGCAATCTTTTTGGCCATGTTTTCTTCTGGCACATGATGTCATTGCTGAAGAGTGGCCCTACACAGTGTAATGGGTAAGGCTGACGCAGTCCTTGTACTGGCTCCTGAAGCTTGCTAAGGCAGGAGATGTTGGTTTCCCTGTAATGTACTGCTCAGTGTGCCCCAAGTTTATTTCCCAGCTTGCTGATTTTTTTTTTTTAAGGTAAGGTCTCATTGTGTTGCCCAGGCTGGATTTGAACTTTTGGACCCTCATGATCCTCCCACCTCAGCCTCCCAGGGAGCTGAGACTACAGGTGTGCACCACCATGCCTGGCCAACTTTGCTGCTCTTAACACTCAGCTTGTTCAATCTTCACACCTGGGTACCTCTCAGGTCCTCTTGGCCCCAGGAACACTTCTTCAGAACTGGTTCCAGCATCTGTCCCCTCATGTACCCAACCATTATCCTCTGTCTTGAGATCCATCCCTTTTAAGTAACCAAAATACAAGGGGACTGCTTATTCCTCTTATTTTGTTCTTCCTAGGTAATGGTGATATTCGCCCTATATAAACTCTGGCTGCTCGTCTGCAACATAGAAATAAAAACAGCACCTATCTCATGGAACTGTCAGAGAGTTAAATGAGTTAATGCATGTAACTGACATATAGTAAGCATTCATTAAATAATTTGACAATAATTGTTATTATAATATCTTGTTGGAGAAGAGAGATAACATTCTCACTCTGTAAAATGTAATTGATTGAGAAACCAGCTATGTGTATATGAAGGGTGGTTTAGTGAATTGAACAGGGTCCTCGCCAAATTCATTAGGGTAAACCCTAATCCAATGACTGATGTCCTTATAAGAAGAGGGAAATTTGGCACAGATACACATAGATGGAAGGAGGTTGGGCATGTGAAGGCGGAGGCAGAGAGTGGAGTTGTGCTGCCACAAGCCAATGAGTGCCAAGAACAGGCAGAAGCCAGAATCGGTAAGGAGGCATTCTTTCCTAGAAGGAGGCGTGGGAGCGTGGTGCTACCGATGCCTTGGTTTCAGGCTTCTAGCTTCCAGAACTGAGAGAGAACAAATTTCTCTTGTCTTAAGCTACCTGGTTTGTGGTGATTTGTTATGACAGCCACAGGAGAATAGTGCCGTGGGAATTGACATAGTATTAGAAATGAATATTTACTAAAGTAGCTCTGGAATCTCACCTATAGATGTATTACCCTAATACCACATCCGCTATTAGTTTGGAAAAATTACATAAGTGTCATGTTTTAAATCCTTCCACTTTAAGCCAAATATAGTAAAGGTCATCTTTCTAAATCACTCCTGCCTCCAGCATGGCTTCCAGAAAATTAAGACCTTCAGGAAATTACTTGTGGAATAAGCAAGCGAGATGGTCAAAAATTAAAGCTTTATGATTTCCATTCATCTAGATTGGACATGTAGGTTTATCATCTGTGATAAGTCCACA
Organism: Cacajao melanocephalus; assembly: GCA_963573385.1. Taxonomy (NCBI): domain Eukaryota; kingdom Metazoa; phylum Chordata; class Mammalia; order Primates; family Pitheciidae; genus Cacajao; species Cacajao melanocephalus. The sequence continues at coordinate 56,356 of CAUYLG010040620.1, forward strand.
TCCCAAAATGAATAAGCTCCTTGGGTTTTGTGTGCTTTGATCTTTTTACTAATCACCCCAAAAGAGCTTCCTTGGGAGAAAGAAAGATACCAGATGGAGAAACATCCAGGGCATGGAATGCACCACAAGTGGACTAGCTCAGCCAAAAGAAACACCAGGAAATGGAGAGCTTGAAAGGCAGGTGAAAAGCATAAGGAGAAGCCAGAGCCAAGAGTGAATGGGCTAGAGATTTACCAGTGAGTGGGATCCCGAGAGGGCAGGGACTAGAAATGGGAGGGGTCAGAGGTTTATGGAAGGCATGTCAATAGCACTAGTAACGCCATAGTATATGCGCTTTATTTTTTTTGAGCACTTTTAGGTTTATAGAAAATTTGAGCAGAGTTGTGTTCTCATATCCTCCCTCCCTATTTTCTCCTGTTATTAGCATCTTGCATTAGTGTAACATTTGTCACAGTTGATGAGACAATTTTGATACGTTTTTATTAACTAAAGTAAATCATTTACTTCAGGATTCATTCTTTGCATTATACATTCTATGGGTTTGATAAATGTATACACTATTACAGTACCATATAGAATAGAATGTATCTCTTAAAAATTCCCCGTGGTCCACCCATTCATCCTTCTCTCCCTTCCCATGGGCTCCATGGCAACTACTGACATTAATTAATTAGTTACACAGACAGTATTTCATTCTGTTGCTAAGACTGGAGTTCAGTGGTGGAATCATGCTGCAGCCTCCACCTCCTGGGCTCAAACGACCCTGAGTAGCCTTCCAGATTGGTTCGTTTCACTTAGTAATATGCATTTAATTTTCTTCCACGTCTTTTTGTGGCTTGATAGCTCATTTCTTTTTTTTTTTTTTTATCACAACATAACATTCCATTGTCTGGATGTACCACAATTTACTTATTCCCTCACCTATTTAAAATATGTTAGGGCTGGTAACAAGAAAAAGATAATCAGTGTTCTATGAACAAATAGAATTGGAGTGTAAAATGAAGTTGGAAGGATGAATAAGATGGACAAATATATAAACAATTATGTCTTATTTGATAAATGCTATAGTAAAGTATATTTACCTGCAGGAATGCTCAACTCTTTGAATTTTGGCATGCTAGTTGGTAAAAATGAAAAAACTCTAATTTTGAGCTTCTTTTCCAGTATGACTAGTAATAATTATAAGCTCAGTTTTTGTTTGTTTGATTCTGAGAATGCTATACATTTTTATATACTGGGTTATATTAAATTTTAACATGTGCATTTACATGATAATAAAGCTTTCCCCAAAGCAATATTTTCATTTTATTTTTATTTTAGGACAAAGTTACATTCCTGTCTTTAAAAACAGAAATTTCAAAGCTCCAATGACATGTTCCATTTATACAAGAACGATCAAATATGATCCTGACAGAGTGTGTCTAAATTTTAAATAACTTGTAAATTACAACTCTGTGATGGGCCCTGTTATTTGTCCATCCAGCACATTTACTTCTTCTATAGAAGCTGGTTTATATGGTACACATGATTTGTGAAGGGGGCGTGTCATCATATTTTTTTCTGTCTCTACAAGATTGCTTCAGGGTGGGACTTTGTTTGAGCTGTCAGAGACCCTCAGTTGGACTTTCCTGGATGACAGCAGAAGCCTCCTAATTGGCCTCTCAGTTTCTACTCTTGCCCCATGGCAGCCAAATTTCTATTTGCCTGCCCCAGTGATCCCATTAAAATGTATCTCAGATCATGTCACTCTCTTGTTCAAAACCCAATAGAGATTACCCCATTTCCTCTAGAATAAAATCCAGAGTGCTTTCCAGGGGCATAATCTGGCCCCTGGTTATCTTTCTGATCTCACTTCCTGCTCCGCAGGTCCAGACACATGACCCCTGCTATGACTCAGCCCTGAGGGGGCGCCTGTCTCAGCTTTTTCTATTTGGCTCTTCTCTGCCTGGGACACAGTTCCGAGTCATGTTCATGACTCCGTCTCTCCCTTCAGTCAGGTCTCTGCTCAAATGCTCTTTCCTCAGAAAAGCCTTCCCCAATCCCCTTATCTAAAATAGCACTATTCCATTCTCCGCTGCTTTCCTTTTGCAAATCATAATCACAACCTGCCATTCTATTACACAATTATGTGTTTGTTTATGTTAATCTTCTTCACTAAAATGTAAGGTCCATGGTGACAGGAGTTTTGTCCCTTCTTTGTTAATTCTTGCTGTTTCCTCAGTGCCTAGAAGAATATCTTGCCTATCAACAAGTATTTTTTTATAGGCTTTATTTTTTGAGCGGTTTTAGGTTCCCCTGTCCCCTACACATGCACAGCCTTTCCCCATAATCAGCATCTCCCAATAGAGAGGTCCATTTGTTACAACTGATGAACCTACAATAGCATCATCATCACCCAAAGTCCATGGTTTACACTCTCAGTGTTGAAACTTCAATGGATTTGGACAAATGCAGACCATGTATCTCCATTCTGAGTCCCACACAGAGTGCCTGCATTGTCCTACAAACGTTCTGTGTACCACCTTTTCATTCCTTCTGCCAATCTCTGGCAACAACCGATCTTTCTTTTTCAGAATGTCGTATGGTTGAATCGTGTAGTGTGTAGCCTCTTCAGACTGGCTTCTTTCACTTAGTGATATGTATTAAAGGTTCTTCCATGTCTTTTTATGGCTTGACAGTTTCCTTTCAGTGCTGAATAACATGCCACTGTATGGATATACCACAGTTATGAATACATTCATCTGCTGAGGGACATCATGGTTACTTCCAAGATTTGGTAACCATGAATAAAACTACTATAAACATCTGTGTGCAGATTTTTGTGTGGACATAAGTCTTCAACTCCTTTGGACAAATACAAAGGACTGTTGTGATTGGTGGCTGGAATAGTGAGAGTAAGGTGAGTTTTATAAGAAACCACAAAACTGTCTTCCAAAGTGGCTGTACCTTCAATCAGAGTTCCTGTTGCTCCACATCTCAGCCAGCATTTGGTGTTGTCCGTGTTCAAGAGTTTTGCCATTCTAATAGGCATGTAAGGGCATTTCGTTGTTTTAATTTGCATTTCCCTGATGATATAAATATGTAGCGCAGCAAGTATTTGATGAATTAGTGCAGTGTTTCAAATAAATGTCTTAATGGCCAACTTACCTTCCAGCTGGTGAATACTGCTCTGTGGCAGGCAGGATGGACATTGTCTCACCAAGAGAAGCAGAAGTGACAGTTAGGGAGACAAATCCTGTCAATACTTGAGTTGATTCCAGTTGTCTCTGAGATCCTTTATTTGATTAAAATAGTGTGACTGGAATTTTCATCACTTGTTACCACAAAAGTCCTGGAAAATGCAACTTGTCTGTATACTGACACTAACACTGAAAAATAAAGAATGTGATAAAAACCGAAAAAAATATGAGAGAATAATTATTAACTTCCGATAGCAGATACTACCTGCCTTGCCAATATCCTCTCAGCAGCCTCCCTCTCTCTTTCTACCCTCTGCCTGTGACTGTTAACAGCTCACTATTCTTGGCCTAAGGGCTTCTTTCTGTGTGCACAGGAGGACGACTGGAAATACTAGGGGTTTAATATCCTGGGAGCAGCCCTCAGGCAGTGCTAAAGATAGTTGCAGGATAGATACCCTAACTTCTTCATCCCTTGGGCAGGATAACTTTGGGGTATGGGCTACACCATCACCCAGAGGTCTATAGTGGGTTGAGTCCCAGTTGACCACAGTAGCTCTCCTTTGGGAGACGCCTTGAACTGACTTCCTTCCCTTCCCTGAATCTCTTTGCTTCTTTCCTATTGGTGCATTCCTGGAATCACCACCACCACCACCACCACAACAACAAAAATCCTTGTCTCAAGCTCTCTTTCTGAGGTAATCTAACCTTCATTTCTATATGTAAAATATTTCAATTTAACCTGAACAAATACGTCAAAAATGAAGAAATGTACAAATACAGCTTCTTGTAAATCAGGCTACAAGGGAAAAAAACCCATGAAACTGAAATAAAAATAAGCACACATTGTGCTTGCTGTATGCCGAGTATTGCTCCAAGAGCTGCACATATAACTCATCTGAATCCCACAAAAACCTGTGAAGTAGAGGCCATTGTTAACAACTAAATCCAGAGAATTTAGGAGCTTGCCCAGGTTCACACAGTTTACACAGCTGGTAAAAGACAGAGCCAGGACTCAAACTCAGTCTGACTCCTTTGTGCTGTTTGTAACCATTACACTATCATAGAGATGTTTTTAAAAGATGATTTATTAGTAATGACATGATGTCATGCAAGTATTATGCACAGTTACATTGTTTATATGAATAGTGAAGAAAATGAATAACATTTGATGTCATTATAATCTCAAGAAAGAGCGGATCCTCATATAAACAGGAACAGTTATGAGCTAAACACATTTTTTAAAAATCCCTTTAAGTGGATGTCAGTTCATGAAAGTGATTTGTTGTTAATGTCCAACAGTGAATGAGCATGAACAGCAGCTTTTGCGATTGGCAGCAACACAGCTTTTAGGAAAACAGAAGGCAGACATAGTTTAAAGCTAACATCAGTGTGTGTAATGAGGTTTCACCCTATTCCCTGTCTGGCTTGGGCACAAGCTTGCAGCTGAAGAATAGAGATCTCTTTGGGCTTGCAACTCTGGCTAAGTGGCCCTGCTGGCTCCAACCCCCAGGCCTGATGGTCAAGAATTATTGGATACTTCATGCAAAGCACTGAGCCAGGCACTTTGAGATAGATAAAGAAGACTACAAGGCAGTGTATGCTCTCTAGGACCTTAAAACTTAGTTAGGAAGACAAGCATATGAGGATAACTTGGATTTTTTTTCTTCTATGAGCAAAACATCTGGTAAGGTTATTCAGAGCGCTCAGCTTCATATGGATTTATAGATGTTGGCGCAATTTTTATTCCTTGGCTTCAGCTATTGAAGCTGTGGCAGCAGGTGTGATTACCTCAGAAGAGGGAAGGTGCAAAACAAACTCTTGAGGCCCTGGGAGCTCTGCAGGTGGTTTCCTTGCAGTTCTTCAAATAAAAGGAAGTTTAAGAACTTCCTGACTGTGACAGAGAACACTACCACGCAAGGCTATCACTTGAAGCCTTTGCTCTTTGCAGAGGCAGAAGCGTCCCTGAGCGTATTGAGATGCTGGGCTAAAAGAGGAAGTATGACATCAGCACCAGGTCGGGGAGAAGAGAGATTTCCTTCTTTCTCAGGGTGACCCACAGGAAGGACATGGGAAGTTAGGTCAGAACTGACTTGACACCTCTGTCCTGGGAAATCTTATCAGGTGACTAAAAAGAAAATAAAACCCACCAAGTTGTTGCTCTTTGCCGTGAGATGGAACGCACCTTGGGGGAAACCCCTGACCACAGGCCAGTAGAACAGAACGTTGCTAGTCTTGCTGAAAAAGCCAGCCAGAAAAATACTTCTTCAAATTACCTGAGGTGACAAGAAATATTTCCCAGTCTTGCGTTCTTTCACTTTCCTAATGGAAGTCTAGATTGCACACTTTGTGATACGTCATTTAGATTTTCCCTCTTGTGATTGGCTTTATTTTTTCTTTTTAGGAAAAAAAGATAGAGTGCAGGGCATACATTTTTGTGGATAATAGGATTCCTAATACAACCATAAATTTGACCAACATATAAGTCATGATCTATGATTTTAACTAGCAAATGATGTTTCTAATTTTCTAACAGGACAAGTTATATATCATTAAGTTTGGGGATGCCAAGTCTTTTTTATTCCATCAATTTTTATTTTAAGTTCTGGGGCACATGCACAGGATGTACAGGTTTGTTACATAGGTAAACATATGCCATCGTGATTTGCTACACAGATCAACCCATCACCTAGATATTAAGCCCAACATCCATTAGCTATTCTTCCTGATGCTCTCCCTCACCCCACTTCCCCAGTGGGCCTCAGTGTGTGTTGTTCCCCCCGTGTGTTCATGTGTTCTCATCATTCAGCTTCCACTTGTGAGTGAGAACATGTGGTGTTTGGTTTTCTGTTCCTGTGTTAGTTTGCTGAGGATAACGGCTTCTAGCTCCATCCATGTTCCTGAAGAGGACATGATCTCATTCCTTTTTATGGCAGCATAGTATTCCATGGTGTATGTTTCTACCACATTTTCTTATTCAGTCTATATTGATGGGCATGTGGGTTGATTCCATGTCTTTGCTATTTTGAATAGTGCTACAATGAACATATGTGTGCATGCATCTTTATAACAGAATGATTTATATTCCTTTGGATATATACTCTATAATGGGATTGCTGGTTCAAATGGTATTTCTGCTTCTAGATCTTTGAGGAATTACCACACTGTCTTCCACAATGGTTGAACTAATTTACAGTCCCACTAACCATCCAAAAGCATTCCTTTTTCTCTGCAACCTTGCCAGCATTTGTTGTTTCTTTATTTTTTAATAATCACCAGTCTGACTGGTGTGAGATAGTATCACATTGTTGTTTTGATTTGCATTTTTCTAACAATCACTAGTGTTGAGCTTTTTTTTCATGTTTGTTGGCTGCATCGATGTCTTCTTTTGAGAAGTATCTGTTCATATCCTTTGCCCATTTTTTAATGGGGTTGGTTTTTTTTTTTTTAATTTGTTTAAGTTCCTGGTAAACACTAGATATTAGACCTTTGTCAGATGGCTAGATTGCAAAGATTTTCTCCCATTCTCTAGGATGTCTGTTCAATCTGATGATAGTTTCTTTTACTGTGCAGAAGCTCTTTATTTTAATTAGATCCAATTTGTCAATTTTTGCTTATGTTGCAATTGCTTTTGGTGTTTTTGTCATAAAATCTTTGCCCATGCCTATATCCTGAATGACATTGCCTAGATCTTCTTCTAGGGTTTTTATAGTTTTGGGTTTTACATTTAAGTCTTTAACCCACCTTGAGTTAATTTTTGTATAAGGTGTAAGGAAGGGGTCCAGTTTCAGTTTTCTACATATGGCTAGCCATTTCTCTCAGCACTATTTATTAATAAAGAATATGTTCCCCCTTGTTTGTTCTTGTCAGATTAGATGGTTGGGGATGCCAAATCTTAATTAAAGAAACCGACACAAGTTTAGAGTTGCCTTAAAAAAAAAAATAAAAATCTGTGCTACAAACTAAAAGAAGCTTCCTTCTTTGAAGAAGGAAAAAAAGATAAGAACTTTAGCTTTCTTACTTAGCTTTATAATACCCATTGCCTTTCTAGGTTAAAAGATTGGGAAAAAACCATTAAATGCCAGTTACCATAAATTCTTTGTGGAATTAGGGAAATTATAGCTAAAATAATCATGCAAGAAATAAATTTAAAAAAAAAACAAGAAAAAAGAAAACATCAGAATTAAAAAAAAAACCCAAAACAAAACAAAAACTCCAAATTAAAGTTGATAGATAGCAAATAAACACCTAGTTCCAAATCTAGAAAGTCTTAAGCAGGCAATCCTAACAAAGAAATATTATGAACATAAAAGGAATAGGTTTTAGGGCAATATAAGTCTGAGTAGGAAGTGACAGCGTTTGCTTTAAAGCCCTTAAAGTAAATTTAAGAATTTACTTTATAAGTAATATATGTACATATTTTAGAAACAGAGTCTCACTGTGTTGCTCAGGCTAGAGTGCAATGATGTGATCATAGCTCAGTGCAGCCTTAAATTCTTGGGTTCAAGTGATCCTCCCACCTCTGTCTCTTGAGTAGTTGAGATTACAGGCACATCACACCACGCCCAGCTAATTAAAATTTTCTTTTTGTAGAGACATGGTCTCAGTATGTTGCCTAGGTTGATCTTGAGCTTCTGGCCTCAAGAGATTATCCTGCCTTGACCTTCCAAAGTGCCTGGATTACAGGCACGAGCCACTGTGCCCAGCCAAAAATTTATTTTAAAATATGAAATAAACATTTTTTTTTCTTTTAAAAACAACATCTCTCTCTGTCATGCAGGCTGGAGTGCAGTGGCCTAATCATAGCACATTGTGGCCTCAAGTGATCCTCCCGCCTCAGCCTCCCAAATAGCTGGAATTACAGGCCATATTTCTTATTTACATAAAAGCTGTAGTCAAGATATGGGGTTTCAGTAGCTACATTAGTTAAAGTAATGCAAATGCCCTTAAAATGTAAAATGCCTTAAACCTAATAGAAGTTTATTTTTTGCTCATGTAAAGTCAAAAATAGATGTAACAGGACAGGAGATACCTCTCCTCTAAGCAGGACCAGGACCCTTTAATCCTGTGGCTCCACCATCTTCGCCACCTTCACCATCTTCAACACTTGGACTGTGAGGTCACTGTGCATGTTTGTATCAAGTTGGTCAACAGAGAAGAAACATGGAAGATGGGCCATGGAGGATGGCAAACATCACTTCCACTCACATTCCATGGGCTAGAACTCAGAAATAAGTTTGATGAACAGCAAGCCAGCCTCTGTCCCCAAAGTCTTCCCAGACAGAGTGTACATGAGCTGATTTAGTATCTGCACAGTCTCTGCAGTGATGTCTCTCTCTGTTGCTGCTTATTAAAGTGTTAACAGGATCCAGGATTGATCTAGAAATGAAATGTTAAAAAGAAAGTTACTTTATAAATTCCACTGAGGGTTTTGTCATTTCAAAAGTCCCTGTTGAAGTCATTTCATTTTTTCTTTCTCTTGACAACGAAACATCTGCCCTCATATTAATGACACTAGTTTTTTTGTTTTGTTTTGTTTTGTTCTTTTTTTTTTTTTTGAATCTGAGATTACAGGAATGCACCACCACGCCCAGCTAATTATGTATTTTTAGTAGAGTTGGGGTTTCTCCGTGTTGGTCAGGCTGATCCCAAACTCCTGACCTCAGGTGATCTACCCGCCTCAGCCTCCCAAAGTGCTGGGATTACAGGCGTGAGCCACTGTGCCCAGCCTTCATTGTCTTAAAACATTAACATGCTGGGAAAAATCTAGTATACATCAAAATGAATTCCATATTTTATTAGCATCATTTTCTTATTTGCCAATTGAGCATGAGGTAATCATAAAAAAGTTATAGCAGAACAAATAGTTTATAAGGGAAAAAATAAAGGAATACTATGCCGTTCAGGATTAAGTTTGTCCAAAGAGATGTTTGGCCTTTGTCTCCAACACGGGGGATGTGACCTCTAAGCCCTTGGAATGTCCTGCCTGATAAGAGTGTCCTTGGTTTCCTAGGGGCCTTATTTAAGCCTTGTGACATAGTCTATGCTAACAATGTGATCTATGGTGGGAGCCTCAGGCCACAACGTATCAGACTGACCTCTGGAAGGGCAAGAGACTAAAGTCAGTCACACAGGTGTCAATCTTGTCTATGTGACCAAGCTCAGTAAAGTCTCTGGATAGCAAGACTCAGGTAAGCTCCCCCAGTCTGTAGTACTTTGTGTATATTGTCACACATCATGGCTGCGAAAAGTTAGCACCGTCCACTTCTCCACTGGTAGAGAATGACTGGAAGCTCTAAGCATGGAGTAGCCCTGAGCCCTGCCCTTCCTCTTTCCTCTGCTGATTTTAATCTCTATTCATTTGCTGTAATCAACCATAGTCATGAGTATAATGGTTTTTCTAAGTTCTGTGAGTCCTTCTAGTGAATTATTGAACCTGGGGCTGGTTCCAAACTTACAGTTGGTGTCAGAAACGAAGGTGGCTTTGGGGACTCCCAGATGTTACAAATACCACGAGGTTTATAACAAAAAGACAGTAACTCCCTGATTCATGCAGTTCCATCTCTGATACATACTTCTCTGAGGCTATCCCTTTCAATTCCTTTAACTTCAGTTCTTAGCTCAACTTCTACTTAGCTTATAAAACTACATATTTCTCACATTGAATTTTTCCCATTTCAGGTAGTACGATTATGACTTATTTTACCCTTATACTTAGCCCCTTTATCCTCTATCTTCCTATTATAGCTATATTACACTTTCAGTGGTAAAATTGACATGACAGTGATTAGATAAATCTTGATCCTGATACTTGTTGTATAATATTACATTTTTTATGCACAATATTTGCTTTTCCTGAAGTTAATAATTGGCATTGTTTGGTTGGTTTTCTTAGTTTTCCACATACCCATCATTAATTTACTTTCCCTTACCCCAGTCACTGTTCGGGGTGAAATTTCTTTATAATGTTCATATTAATTACTTTTTTTTTTCTTGGAGACATTTCTCCTGGGCTTCCCAGTCCTTTAGTTTCAACCAGTGCTGGTTGCTCTGTAGGCCTGCCTCAGAATGATCCTCTTGACGCTTCCCTCACCACCTGCTAGAAAATCTTCTAGCTTTTTTCCTGCGTTAAATCCTCTGTTTCCTGGAACCCAGGTCTTCTTCCTTGATTTAATTTTTTAATTTAGGTTAAACACTTTCCTGACTTTCTCAAGATGCTTCATGAGAAAGGGCACATGGGACATAAAGTCATGAAATCTCGCATGAGTAAAAATGGTCTTATCCTAACTGTTTATTAATAGTATGGCATAGCATGAAATTCCAGTTTGGACACTATTTTATTCCAATATTTAAAAGCATTGCTCCATCAACCTCTAGCTTCCAGAACAGCTATTGAAAAGTCTGACGACATTCTGTTTACTTATCCTTTGTATTTATTATTTATAATATATACAACCTACTTTTTCTCTCTTAAACTTTGAGGATCTTCTCCATATGCAAGAGTCTTTGAAATTTAAAAATGCACTCTGAAGTCTTTTTATTTTTTTTTAAAAACACATTGGGTTGGGCATTCATTGGGTTTTTCATTTTGGAAACTCAAGTTCTTCAGCTATGGAAAAATTTTGAAAATAATCTTCTTGATAATTTTTTTCCTTCAATTACGTCTTTTCTCTTTCTGAAGTGCCTGTTATTTGAGTGTTGAATTTCTAAGTAGATTTTTTAGTTTTTCTAAATTTCTTTATATTTTTCCAGTTCTTCGTCATTTTGTTCTATTGTAGAGATTTCTTCAACTTTATATTTCAATGTTTCTATTGCTTTTTGAATTTTTGCCACCATTTTTTTTTTTTGAGACTGAATCTCACTCTGTTATCCAGGCTGGAGTGCAGTGGTGAAATTTTGGCTCACTGCAACCTCTGCCTCCTGTAATGCAGCGATCCTTCCACCTCAGCCTCCTGAATAACTGAGACTACAGGTGTGTGCCACCACACTTGGCTAATTTTTGTATTTTTAGTAGGGACGATGTTTCACTATGTTGGCCAGGTTCGTCTCAAACTCCTGACCTCAAGTGATCACCTACCTTGGCTTCCCAAAGTGCTGGGATTACAGGCATGAACCACTGTGCCTGGCCCTGCAATTGTATTTTAAAGTTCTAGGAGCTTCTTCTTCTCTAAATGTTATTGTTCCATGAATCTTCTATTACTTTTTTGATTTTTTTCTCTGTTATTTTTCTCTGCATTTACTCCATTTCTTTTATTTATTTTTTCTGTTTATTTTTTTAAACTTTGTATTTTATCCTAAAGTATTTTTTCAAGTATTTTTCTGCTCATTAATGTTGTTTGTTTATGTTTTATAACAAAGCCCTAATTGTTGGATTGGGTACATTAAACGTATTGATTGGACGTCTTGACTTACAAACATTCTAGTAAGGTGATACCTGAAACTGGTAGGTTTCATTAGAAACCCTACATTAGTACATCTTTTATTTTTGGCTTGGCAGTTTCCTAGAGACTAGGAATATAAGCCTGATAGTAAGCATTCTGGAAGCCTTGTGTTCTCACTGCTCAGTATAATTACTTTCAATTAAATCCAAATCGTGTGAAGGTACTCACTTCCTTCTCAGCTAAGCTAGATATACAGAACCTTGCTGGAAGGTAAACTTCCAGTCTTCAAACACATATGGGGGCAGTGGAGTGGCTATGTGGGATATGAGGGGTCTAACTATATCTTATATATATTTTTCAACCAATAGTCCTATTTTCAATCCCACCCTAAACTTACTTCTTCAGAAGTGGTTACTAACACAATTCCTGAGTTTTCTGCTAATCTGCAGAGTGAGCTAACTTTCCTCTACTTGGGTACTTGCCGCAGTGGAGAAGTCGAAAGTTGGAGTTACTTACCACTTGCTCATCTTCTTTACATCTTCCATGACTTCATTGACATTTCTTATTTGCTTTTGTCTTTTTTTTTTATTGAGGCTTTATAGCTTTTTATGTCTTTATTTTTATCTTAGGAATTCTGCAAGAAGGTGGATGTAGCATGTATTCTATCTGCCATGTTTCGTGTCCTCAAAACATGATCCTTATCATTATTGCAGCAAAGGAAGAGACAGCTGGAAGGGTTCTCAGGGGCTTTACTTGGCCTTGGCCCAGAATGGTGTCTGTGACTTTTTCTGGCCAATCTACTCTAAGCCAAAGTAATGTCTGTCATTACTTAGAGTAGATTGGCCAGAAAAAGTCATGAGATACCATTCATTGAAAGAGGCTGTTAAGTAACTTATTCCTTGTGCTAGGAGGAGACCGGATCTGAATATTGGAAGCCACTAGTAATCATGACTATGCATTTAATGAGCTCTTACTATATAAGAGGGATTCTACTATTACACATGTTGACATAATTTATACTCATGAAATCTTTTGAGACAGCTATTATTATAGCACCTTTTTATAGACGAGTAAAGTGAGAACCAGAGAAGTTAAATAACGTATTCAAAGTCGACAGAGAGTAAGGAGCAAAGTCATGATTGAACACACACAGCCTGACTCCAGAGCCTTTGAACTTAACCACTGAATCACTTTGGCTCATATTTGGCTAATCCACAGAAGTTTATTGGGGAAAGATTTTGTTCCAGGCATTGTGTTATGTAGGTAGAAAAAAATAATGAAATACTTTGTCTCAAAATGCTAACTGTATTTACCTATGGAAAGTGAAATCATAGGTGATTTTTTTCTTTTCTTATGCTCTTCTGTATTGTCTGATTTTTTTTTTTTATTTAAAAGATCCCACATAATTTTATAACCATTAAAAATATTTCCATTTGAAAACCCAGTGGATGGGAATTTAATTCTGATACTTCTTAAATTGGTTCAGGGATTGGTGACATGGTGATAATGACATGTTAAACACTGGTGAGAAAAGAAATTTATTTATTGGATCATCATGGACTCAAAATTCCTCTGCCAGGTAGCATAGGAGAGAATGTGAACCTGACAGTCTGCTGAATAGAACTTTTATCATGAGAGATACAGGAGTAAGTTTCCTTTGGAAAAATATACAAGTTTTCAAAGCCTCATGCCATTGCCACTTCAGGGGCCACCCTGAGGACAACTTATTTCTTGATATCACTGGGGTAAAAAAGCATATGACCTGACAGTTTAAGTACAAGTTGTGAAGTATTATTATTCCTTATCTGTTCTTAAAAATTCTATATATGTTTAAAATTTTAATTCAAATTCAAAGTTCAAATTCAAGTTAAATTCAAAACTCAAGTGATTGGTAAAATTTTCCAACTTTTCCACCATTCAGACAATGATTTATCTGAATTTCTTTTTCCTTCTTCTTTTTCTTCTTCTTTTTTTTTTTTTAGATGAAATCTTGCTCTGAACCCAGGCTGGAGTGCAATGGTGCGATCTCTGCTCACTGCAACCTCCGCCTCCTGGGTTCAAGTGATTCTCATGCTTCAGCTCCTGAGTAGCTGGGATTACAGGCACCAGCCACCATGCCTGGCTAATTTTTGTATTTTTAGTAGAGATGGGATTTCACCATGTTGGCCAGGCTGGTCTCGAACTCCTGACCTCTGGTGATCTGCCCGCCTCAGGCTCCCAAAGTGCTGAGATTACAGGCATGAGCCTCCACGACTAGCTGATTTCTCTGAATTTCTAAGTCTGTTGGAGTCTGTACTTCATATAACCTTAGTCCTTAGTAATGTCTTATATTCCTCATAAATCACAATCATAGAAACATAAGATATTAAGAATAGAAGGAAACCTAGAGTTCATTTAGGTCTAAGTCTTCATTTTAAAGATGATGTAATTAGATATAAGGCATGGGTAAAGGCTTTGCTCAAAATCTCGCATCAGTTGTGGACACAGGACCAGAATTTGGGACTCTTTTCTCTTAGGCCAAAGTTCTTTCCCTTCATGGATTGTAGCATTTTACCCCAATACTAATTTTCTTGGAGGAAAAGATTATGCCTTTTACTTCTTTGTAAATTGAATGAATCCATTTGGAGGATCTAACTAGAGGCATAACAACAAGTAAACCTTTGCCTTAATAGGGAAAATAGGCAATGAAATATAAATAAGGCAGTATTTATCTGGATTTCAGTGTAGAGGAGGATTCAGCAGTTATATCTGGATTTAATAGAAAGAAATGCCATGATTGATTAGTGACATCTGCCTTGGATATAAGAGGAGGAAACATAGTACATATGTCAGTATATGTATTTTCCTCTGACCAATAATAAGTCCTCTTAACCATATGAACTACCTGGAGAGGATAGACATGGAGATGATGTGGGGAATATGGATACCTATTCTACCTATTCAGCAGCAAGAACAGGAAAATCAATCCTAGCTTCCAATGTGGTGACCTATGCTCCTACCAGATGTCTCACTGCTAACTTCTTTGTGACCCCTAAAGCTATGGGCATCTAGTAGGCATTCAATTCAATAAGGACGTGTTAACTAATTGAAATTGGGATATAAACCGATGTTTTCATGATAGAACTTTCCATCCTTCTTTGGTAACCCCATATCAATCAAAGTACTTGGCACTTGGTGCATTAAAATTACTTGTAGAACAAAAATACAACCTTCAAAGCAGGACCATGAATCTCTAGATTATCAATGCACAATCCCATCTGATATAAAATTGAGAATATTGTAACCTGATGATTGTTCTGTGTAAGTAGAATACCTTCTATATTCTTTGAACCACTCCTTAAAATTGCCCAGAAGGCACAAAAGAAAAAGGGGGATTCAGAAAATCTTCCTTTAACTTGTGGGATTTTATGAGTCAAATTGCGGGGAAAATCTGACTCCGTGTGGACTTCCATTCTATATGTCATGCTTCTTCCGTAGGTTCAGCTTGTGTGATGTCAGGAGTTCCGGGAGCCAAAATAGCGTGGGGGCATGGATCCAATATTGACTCATATTGAGTGGAAGAAATCTACGCCGAAGTCTGGATGAGATAATTTGGTTGTGAGTGCTAGGATGTGACTGCTGATGACAGAGGAAAAGGGCAACCAAGGTGTAAGTTTTGTCTTTCTGACTACCTACTCGGTTAAGACAGAGGATAGCAATTGAAATCTTGCTGACGTGTCATATATAACCATAGCCAGTTTTCAGAAAAAAAGTTTAGTTGAAAAGAAAAAAGAAAGTTTTCAGCCCCTCTGTTTTAGTAATATGGTCACACCTTGGCTCCTGGTGGCTTTGCAAAACTTTTAAAGTATATCTTGGTGGTGAATTATTCTGCAGTCTCAGAACTGGCTGAATCAACAAAGTGTGAAACCTCTAGTTTGCATGTGCAACAAAAGGTGTTTTACAGGCAGAAAAGTAAGAGAAATTTCTTTGTTTGCAAAGTTGACAAGACAGAAAAAGATCACAAATGGATATACTATTGTAATGATAATGTTCTGAACCAAAGAGTCATATGTTGAAAGATGAAAATCTAATAGCAGATATTTCACATCCAGCCTGGAACGCAGGATCAGCTATATAGTTTGTGGAAACAAGTACAAAATGAAAATGTGGGCCCTTTGTTAGAAAAGTGATTAGAAACTCCGAGAAAGTGATAACAGAGCATTAAAGCAAGTGTGGGCTGTTCCAAGTTCAGGGTCCTGACAGATTGCACAGGTTGCATGCCCATGAAGTTGGGTTGGCTGGGATGTTCAGGCAAGAGTTTCAAAAATGTATTTCAAAAACAATTTCAAAAAATATTTGCGGTCTTACTATGTTTTAAGGAATTGAAGTGTGATTACTATCTCACAAATTCTACAGAAAAAAATCCCAGAAACTAAAGCCTGATAGGGTGTAATTATTTGAATTCACATATCTAACATAGGGGCACACACAATAATCTCAATGGATATTGATAGATTGGGGGATGGATTGACCAAAGATTCCATCTTCTTTGGGAACTTCTTGGATTTTGACTCAGTTCTGCGTTATCCAATGAATTTAAGCACATCACTTGTTTTTCTGGATTTTGATTTACAAATCTTAAAAGTAAGGGAATTGACCACAGATAATCTATAATTCCATAATTTAGTGTTTGGCCATGTCATCAAGAGTTACTAGAGCTTGGATTTTAGCCATGTAATTACTATTTGTAAACATACGGCCACACTGTAAACATATTCTTAATATAATCTGTTATTTTGAATAGGCATTCTCAATTTACAAATGGCTAGACAGCATATCCTTCCCTATTACAGATCTCACTATTCTTAACTCCTCAACCCTAGTACTACATTCTAGTGGATCAATCAACTTTACTTCTTTCCAGAAAGTTGTGAACATTCCTCCCAGTGACTCAGAGGTTGGCCATTGGAAGGTATTGAGAGCCTGCAGTGTGTCTCAGGCTTCAACCCACATCCCTTTCCCACCTGCAAGCACATTCTCTGGACATAATTTTTCTTGAGCAGAGCAACAGTATAGCTTTGTGTGCCACAATGTAATTTTTACATTCTTCACTTGCTTAACATGAGGTTTGGTTCCACACAAATGTTTTGATCTTATTTATTCTTTGGAAAGATTGTCCTTCAAAGAGCTTTCTGGCTTTTTTTTCAATATAAAATAATACATGAAATTGTCCCAGTCAGGAAGTGCTGGCTGAAGAGATATGGCATCATTTTTCTAACATTAATTATAAATATTACTTAATTAAAAAATAGTTTCTTACAGGTTAGGCCGAATAACATTGGGACTAGAACTTGAGGGCAGATTACTCAAAAGACATCCTTAGGCAAGCATTCGAATTTACATTTGTTTAGCGCTGTTTATGAGCAAATCTCCATGCTAAATTATTTTAGGGAAGAGAAAGACATCATAAAAGCAATGAAACAATTTTTGATTTTCAGAAACTCAGTCTAACGTGGGAGAAGACACACAAATAACTATCTTCAATACAAGATTGAGGAGTCAGAACTCTTCTAGAAAAGTATAAACCAAGACTTGTATAGAAGATGTAAGATTAATTTTAAGGAGGATAATTTCGGGAGAACTCAGGGAGATGGGAATTTTTAAGCTGGGCTTGGATGGATGGCTACTACTCTCAGGGACCCAAATGAGAGGAAAAAGAACTCAAGACCAAAGAAATAGCATGAGCAAAGATCCAGGGTATTTTTTTTTTTAAAGAAATGACTAGTCATCCAGTGTTCCAGAATAATAATAAACTTTTATTGAGTGATTACTATATGCCAGGAAAAATTCTTAGCACTTTCTGAAGACTATCTGATTTAATTTTTAACTGAAGCATGGATGAAGACACTATTATCAAACCATTCTTACAGATAAGGAGACTGAATCAAAGTAGAATTAAGGAGTAACTCACAATCATTAGCTAGATAGTGGGGGAGCCAGGAATCAAGTCTGCACACATAACCGCAGTACTTTTATGTACACAGTGCAGGTAGAAATGCGAAGTGGGTTGCAACCAAAGAGCGGAGGACTTTTTGTGTGTGCCATCCCAAAGTGTTGTATTTCATAAATAAATTACAAAGGAGGAGAAAGAATCCTATTTTTTTGTATTTCAGAGACAAAGAAATAAAAAGTTAAAAAGATTCTCTGTTATTACTGATTATTTTGAACAAAAAATTGTTTAGAGCTATATTGTCCAATATAGTAGCAACTAGCAATATGTGGCCATTAAGCATTTGAAATATGACTAGTCTAAATTAAGATACACTGTAGGTATAAAATGTACACTGTATTTTGAGAATTTAATATGACAAAAAGAATGTCAAATATCTTATTAATAATGTGGCATATTGATGCATACTGAAGTAATATTTGTGATATATTGGTTTAAATAAATATATTTTAAAATTATATTTACCTTTTAAAAAACCTTTTATTAATGAGGCTACTAGATCATTTAAATTTACCTGTTTGGCTTGTATTATATTTCTATTGGGCAGTGCTGATCTAGAGCAATTTGAAATGTGTGGTAGATATTTTACTAACCAACTCTGATGAAGGTCTTTCTCACCAAATTGATCTTTTAACCACATTCTTTCCTTGCTTTCTGGACATTTGCAAGAAAAATTTTAAAAGGCTCCCCCTTTGTAAAGGTTTGAGAGGCCCTAGAATTTCCTTTTTCACTTGTTCCCAACCACAAGCAAATGATCAATGTGCTTTGTGAATGAGGAGTCAACATTTTACCAAGGCAAAGGGGGGGAGGTGTGAAAAAATTTCCAGTCCTTGAATGGTGTGAAGTAAAAGTGCCTTCAAAGAATCCCACTAGAATGGCACAGGTGGGCATAAGGGGTCTGTCTCATCGTCAAAGGACCCAAGGAGTCGAAAGGAAACTCTAACTGCAACACAAAAATGCCACAAAACGTTAATTCTTAATACAAACTAGCATCCCTGCCTATCTGTCACCATCTCATCTTAAAAAAACGTGTGAAAATACGTAATCCTGAGGAGACTTCAATTAGGTATAAATACCAGCAGTCAAAGGAGGTACAGTACATTTTTCTGATCATCTGAAGATCAGCTATTAGAAGAGAAAGATCAGCCAAGTCCTCTGGACCTGATCAACTTGATACAAGAACTACTGATTTCAACTTCTTTGGCTTAGCTCTCTCCGAAACAATGAAATATACAAGTTATATCTTGGCTTTTCAGCTCTGCATCGTTTTGGGTTCTCTTGGCTGTTACTGCCAGGACCCATATGTAAAAGAAGCAGAAAACCTGAAGAAATATTTTGTAAGTATGACTTTTTAATAGGACTTGCTTGTGGTTGAAAATGACTGAACATTGACTTGATGTAGCATCTCTGATAAGCTGTGTTCTCTTGTACACAGTCATTTTGAGAAGATTTGGTGTTATTTTGTTAATTAGTGATTGGATGAGTTTCTTGATTAAATAATCTAGATATTGCTTTAAACTTCTGCTCAATTTGTATAGAGATTTAAAAGAGATTTACGAATCTTCCAAAAGATAGGCATAATATGGGTATGAAACATAATGATATTAATAGTTTTGTGGTAAGAACTCATTCAGTTGTGATAAGGAGTACACATATTGAAAAAATGATTGGCTATTAGTTTCTGACTTCTCAGACTCCACGGTCAAGATTAGCATTAAAAAGGGTAATAGGTAACGTTTAAAATTAAGGTAAAAGAGGGTGAGGTCCTTAAAGCTTTGGCTTAAAAAAAAATCACTGATAGATGATTTTCTCCAAAAAGTGATCTCAACATTTTGCTGCTCTATCTATATTACCTGTGAATTATTCCTGAATTTAGTTGCTCACTGGAATTTTGTAGAAATTATAATTCTGGATAAGGAATGTTTAAAAATTTTAAGGGAGTTTTATGAGTTTCTTTTAAAATTTTATTTATGGTTAATGAAAACAGTTTTTACATTTTAAATATTTTATTATTTGTTTAAAACTTAGCTATTATAATTGTTGCTGTCATAATAATGGTTAGGTATTCACCATTGATTTTATTCTTATAAAATCAAATCTTATACACACACATACACACAAGCACACATTTGGAACTGTCTTTTAAAGCCGACATAGTAATACCCCACAGGAAGGCACAGTAGATGTTATAGAAACCTGCACCACTGGGGGGCAGTATTTTATAGTGGGGTGGCTTTGCTGTTTTTGTTTTTGTATTTTTGAGCTTAGTTTGAAAATACTTTCTTTAGCTTACTATAGTTTTTGGGACCCTTGGAGTATCATCAGCCTTGCTGGGCTCATTTGTGATATTGCAATTTAATGGTTATATTGGGAAATAAAAAAGCTAAAAGAGCATAACAGTCTTTGGCTATATCTCACATAAACCTTTTGTGAATACTTATTGTTAGAACTAAGCAGAAGAGTTGAAAAGGAATATTGTCACATCTGAGTTCAATGAAACTTGAAATATATTTTTAGGGAATTTATGGGCTAATTGTAATCCGGTTTTTTCTTTCTTTCTTTTTTCAGAATGCAAGTGATCCAGATGTAGCAGATAATGGAACTCTTTTCTTAGACATTTTGAGGACTTGGAGAGAGGTAAGCTGAACATTCCTATTTGGCTAATTTTCCTGTTGCTTGTTTTCTAATGGATAAATTCACATCATCCTCTCTCTGTGTTCTTTCCTTCCAAGGAGGGTGACAGAAAAATAATGCAGAGCCAGATTATCTCCTTTTACTTCAAACTTTTTAAAAACTTTAAAGACAACCAGAGCATCCAAAAGAGTATGGAGACCATCAAGGAAGACATGAATGTCAAGTTTTTCAATAGCAACAAAAGGAAACAGGATGACTTTGAAAGGCTGACTAATTATTTGGTGAGGCTTTTAAATTCTTTCTTTGGTTTCATTGTGGAGGCTCTGGCAAGGCACGTATCCTCCAGAAAGTAGACAATAGCTATTTAACAGCTGCTAAAGCTATGAACTCAACCCATGGCTGAAACTCTTTCTTACTAATTCCATTCGTGTTTGGGTGACTTTACAAAGTCAGTATGGGAATCACTGAAGTGTGTAATGTAGAAAAACACTGGCATTGTAACTATTGCATAAAGACAGGTGAATTGACAATTCCAGTGAAGAGGAAGTAGGTGAAGAAGGAGAGAGGTGAAGAAGAAAGAGAAGGAGAGAAGAGTGCTGAGCAATTCTCTCATTATCCCTTGCTCATATGATGGAAATTCTCTTGCTTTCAATGGGAGGCTGTCTGTCTTAATGGAAAGAGCGGTGGGAGGAACTGAGAAGTTGTATGTTCTCCTTCCAACTCAGCCACCAAGAAACTGTAATGAATCACATAGCTGGCTGGGGCTCAGTTTCCTCATCTTAAAAGGAAACTGTTAGGTTCACTACATAACGTTTAATGACCTTCTTTGCTCCAAAACCCTACAATGCCAGGAATAGAAAATGAGAATGAGATAGAATAAAGCTATAGCCTTTGAGTAGGCACCAGGGCCACCCCACTGCAAGTCTCTAGCCAACCTTTTGGATTGTACAGCCCAATTAGAAGCAAGAATGTTTGCTGTTTGTTTGTTTTTTAGGGAAAAATAGGTAGAATTTATACCTTATGAAAAGATTGTTCTATCGACTTTCAGAATATCTTAGCTGGAGAAATCCTCAGACTTCTAACTCTTTCTTCATGAACTTGTCTTATATCTTTAAATTATAGCTTCTATAAACAGAAAGATAACTGAAGCATAAAGACAAATCACATTTTTCAAAATTTTATCTAGAAGACAAAGGCCTCTAGATTCCTTTGGGGTTGGCTTTGATGTAAATGGGCTCAAACGAGGGAGACCGGGGTCTTCCAGCTAGCATTTGTGCTCTTAGGATTTGTGCTCAGCTTTCACCATTGCTTGATCTGCCTCTCAGTCCTCTCATGTAACCTCCCAGAAACTGAAAGGAGACATGGCAACAGGTAGCCTTTGGCTATAAACTAGACACTCAGCGTTTGTTCCTAACCCAGTGGTGCCCCTGGCTTACTTTTCATTCCTGGATAAGTCTCTTAGTTTCTTGGTGATGACGTGAACATTGGAAAGTAAAATTTGTCACTTGCAAACACACAGCTTGTAGAAAACTTTTTCTACTCTGCAGGAACTGGGCCTTAAAAAAGTAAAAAAAAATCTGTTGGTTCCTTCCTTCTGGAAGCTCCGGACCTCCTGCTTCTTGAAGGGCAATCTTGAGTGAGCTCTATTAATTATTATCCTCTTTTGCTCACTTGCTAAGCTATTTTAGGCACGTTATGCCCTTTGATAATTAGTCCTGTAGCCTGTAATCCCCCAGCCACCCTCAGAAATGTGGTGAAGTAGCCATAGTGTTCCCAAGAATAGAAAAAATGTAATGGCAGAGCCAAGAGGAAAGTGAATGCTCCATGTTTTAATGGCCCTATTGGTTAGAGTGAGAAAATGCAAGTAGTTTAATTTGCCGGCATAGAAGGCAGGGTACTGGAAACGTTGTTGCAATTCTTAATTTTAAATTTTATATATCAGTAAGCCATATACATATGATTGATGTTTATTTTAAAACCCATTATGGAAATTGATAGACAGACATAAGTGGGGAGAAATTAAAAATTACAGTTTTCACTCGTTTTGGATTTGGTGTTTTCTAGGGTACCTAACCTAGATAGGTGGTTCTCAAACTTAGGTGGATATCAGAATCACCTGCGGAGCTTAGTGAAAGCACAGTCCTTCCACTTCATGCTCCTGGGTCTCTGAGATATTTACCAGGTTTCTAGATTAATCTGCTAGGCACAACAGTGAGAATCATTGACCTATAGTTAGTCATTTGATACATACAGGAGATACTAAAGTATAAAGCGATATAATTGGTAGATTGATGATAGAGAGGTCATGGAAACAGTCTCCTCCTCCATTAGATAAGAAAATAGAAGTTCAGAAAGGTTAAGTGGTGGGCTGAAGGTCAGAATTATTGCATGCATGAGATTCAAACCCACCTTTTTATATTCACTCCACACCCGGGCTCTTTTCACTACATAATTTCAAGAATTCTATAGAAGTAGATTTAAGAATATGTGATGTACTCCACCACATTATAGCACAAGTAGCAATGTAATTGTACTGTTTAGCCTTAACTGCTGAAGTAAATATTGTATATTAAGGTAATAAGGTTCTAGTCAGACCCCCTTCCATTTTCTTTTAAAGGAATACTTCTATTTTCACGGATCATCATGCCATTAACAGAATATCCTGATGGCTTATATGCCTGAAATTAATTTTTCTCTTTTCTTTCCCAATAGGTAAATGACTTGAATGTCCAGCGCAAAGCAATACATGAACTCATCCAAGTGATGGCTGAACTGTCACCAGCACCTAAAATAGGGATGCGAAAAAGGAGTCAGACACTGTTTCGAGGTCAAAGAGCATCCCAATAATGATTGTCCTGCCTGCAATATTTGAATTTTAAATCTAAACCTATTTATTAATATTTAACATTATTTATATGGGGAATATATTTTTAGACTCATCAATCAAAGAAGTATTTATAATAGTAACTTTTGTGTAATGAAAATGAATATCATTAATATATGTATTATTTATAATTCCTATATCCTGTGACTGTTTCACTTAATCCTTTGTTTTCTGACTTTAGGCAAGGCTATGTGATTACAAGGCTTAATCTCAGGGGCCAAGTAGGCAGCCAACCTAAGCAAGATCCTGTGGGTTGTGTGTTTATTTTACTTGATAATACAATGAACACTTATAAGTGAAATGATACCATCCAGTTACTGCCTGTTTGAAAATATGCCTGCATTCTGAGCCACTGCTTTAATGGTATGTCAGACAGAACTTGAATGTCAGGTGACCCTGATGAAAACATAGCATCTCAGGAGATTTCATGCCTGGTGCTTCCAAATATTGTTGACAACTGTGACTGTACCCAAATGGAAAGTAACTTATTTGTTAAGATTATCAATATCTAATATATATGAATAAAGTGTTAAGTTCACAACTATTTATGCTGTGTCAGACTTTTTCTAAGTGAGAACTGGAGTGAAAATTCATCTATTAATGAATTAGCAGGGAGAAGAGTCATCTTAGTTTTGGAAATTTTAGAGTTGCATTCAGTTCCATTAAATGTGGTGTTTCTTTCCACAAGCACTTTGTTGGCTTTCACTTTTCCAGTTGGCAGCTCTTTGAGTTATCTTTCTAAGATACAGATTTAATTATGTCACTATTTAATTGAGAGGTTCTGCTATGGGATGTAGTTTAAACTGCTTAGCTTGGCACACAGAGATTTATTTCCAGCCCCTTCTCCACCTTCCTATTCCCTCCTTCATCTCAGAGTCTTCCTCTCCCCCATCCAATGTTGGCAAGCACCACTGGGTGTGGAGTAGTGGGCGTAAGCTCTAGGGAGAAGGCTTAGATTGGAATCCACATTATGCCATTACAAGTGGTATGACCTTTAATACAATACATATATTGTCTAAGCTTCAGTTTTATTGTCTGTAAAAGAAAAATAATTGTGTCTTCCTTATAATATTGTGGTAAGAATTGATTCTTTCATTCAAGAAATGTTTCTTGGAGTATCTGCTATGTGCCTGGTGCTGTTCTAGATCCTTGAGATACCTCACTCAGCAAAACAGCCAAGGATGCCTGCCCCTGGGGAATTTGAAATCAAGGAAGGGACAGATAAACAATGAACAAAATACACAATCTGTAAGTCTATTGCAAGGCATTCTCTAAGGTGATCGGTGTCATGGAAAAAATGGTTAAAAGGAGAGCAGGACAGGGGAATTAGGAATCCTATGTGTGGTGGGGTGGGAGGGCTAGAAGTTTAAAAGAGTAATAATATGTGGCCTCATTGAGGAGATGCCATTTGAGGAAGCACTTGTAAGAAGTAACGGAGGTAGTTATTTGAATTCCAGGCAAGGGATATATCCTTGCAAAGGCTCCGAAATGGAGATTTTCCTTGAGTGGTAGAAGAACCAGCAGACGAGTGTGCTGGGCTCAGAAGACGGGAGAGAAAGCCAGCCACACTTGAGAGGAATTCAGGGGAAGCAATGTCCTTAGGGAGGGCCAGTTTATCTTTTGAGTGGAAGGAAGTTGAGGATATGATGGATTTGGTTAGTCCTGGGCTATAAATTCCAGAAGACCCAGTGAGGCAAGGTAAGAGAGGCAGTCATAAAAAGGAATGTGCATAGGGATGTGCTGGGAGTCTGAGACTTCTTACGATCACTGACTTAAACAAGATAATGGATATAGTGGGATTAATTCCAGCGGCTTTGGAACATACAGTGGTGGCAGGATTGTGAATGTCAAGGATAGAGAAGGTTAGGTATCTGGGGATTCCTTATCAACAATTTCACATAACCCTTCAACAACAACAGTAGGATTACATGAAATATTTCATGCAAAAGGATCATTTGAGTCACTGACAATCATCAGGGGTCATTATTTTGATTACGGGGTAATTAAGTGACAGTGGGTGAGACCTGATTCTAAAACTTTTGAATCTTTGATGAAGCAAGATTGAAAGTAAATTGGGTTAATTTTGGCACAACTACAGCTAATATGATCTGCTACTGGTGTCTCCACTCTTGTCAGTATTAAGATTGATTGATGCAGACTTTGATGTATAAACAGATGGAGGGCTACTGTGAAACTGTCTTGCCTGAACCATAGTTCCAGACCATACTTTCGGGGAAGGGATTGGAAATTCCCACCGTCAATCACCTTGAGCAGTGATTAATCATTCTATGTAATGAAGCCCCAGGAGATGAATTTTAGTCTACGGCTGGGTGAAACATCCCCTCTCTGAGGTTCATCTCAGTTTGGCCCAGACTGTGAGACCTGGAGAGATATAGACTATATTAGGTGCTGTGATGACAGCAGGGAATGAGACAGGGAGAAAATCCTTTAAGAGAGCTCGAGCTGAGACTGGCCTATGCAGTGGTTGTCAAGTATTCTCTATCTTGTATGTTTCTTCTCTTATGAACACACGTAGTTTCAGAAGTGTGATGAAGCTTGTAGGAGGGAAGTACCGTGATTTAGACTAAGAGACCTTGTGGGTAGCAGTGATTCCTCTCCCAGTGCCAGCAAGGGCAGGTATCTCTCTAATTTTGTGGGCAGCTGCGGCAGCAGCCTGGGCTTGCAGTGGGAGAGCTCTTATTGTATAGAATCCCACCCTTAGTGACTTTCAGAAATTACTGGCATATCCTTACTGGTGGGGCAAATTTTGGTGATTAAAACTTGAGCATATGGACATAGGGAGGGGAGCACTACACACTGGGGTCTGTTCGGGGGGAAATAGGGGAGGGACAGCGGGTCGTGGGGAGTTGGGGAGAGATGGCATGGGGAGAAATGCCAGATATAGGTGATGGGGAGGAAGGCAGCAAATCACACTGCCATGTGTGTACCTATGCAACAATCTTGCATGTTCCTCATATGTACCCCAAAACCTAAAATGCAATTAAAAAAAATGCTTGTTTCTTTAAAACAGAAAATGGTCTGTTCCATGCCATTTAGGGGAGCATGAACCAGCTAAAACTCAACCTGAAGATTTTCCATAGCTGGCTAATCAGAAATCACCTGAATAAGAGGTGGTACATTCTTTCCCTATCAATTCTTAGGAGTGCACAGAGAGACAAAAATAAACATGATTGGCCAATGTTTGTTTTTAGGGTGAGTTCTATATTATTTTTCTATTATTATTTTGCTTTATTTACTGTGGTTGGTAACTGGATCTCTAACATCAAAACATAAGATGTTCTGCCAGAAAGAGATTACAGAAAAAAAGTCTATGAAAAGAAACTGGGTTTGTCAGTGAAGATTTTATTTACAGGAGTTTTGCAATCGGTATCTTTAATCTCCATAACAATTGGGCTATTCTACTGCTTTGAAGGCAATTGTTCAATAACGAGAAATTCCCTGTGAGACTAAGGCTTGGCAGGAGAAATGTGACTGGGCTAGTGACAATTGAGGCAAGTGAAACCCTCTGCCTCTATAGATTTCCCCTAAAAGTCAGGGTGGGGTGTTCTGAGGGCCAGAGGGAAATAAGCAAAGACAGAGGTAATTAAAGCCCCTCAGCATCATTTAAATCACAAATGCTGGATTTAAAGAGCTCTCAAATAACTGAATTCGAGCGGGCCTGAATTTCTGTTCCATAAGGCAAGGAAAAATCATGCAGATGAGTAAAACCAATTCAGCCTGGAGAACTATGCCTAATAAGAAAACCCAAGGAGTAACTTTCTAAGAACAAAGCTACAAAAAGTAGCTTTCTAAGTAGAGTTGTTTTTCATATCAGCATATATTGTTTGTTCTCTCTCAATACAAACTTTTGGTAAACTTTGATACTACCTCATGACTACAGTAAAACTTTTTTTTTAAATATCCAAATTTGAAAGGCTATCTTCAGGTGATTTATAAATCACCCTCCTTTTGAAATAGGTGTGTGAAATGGCAATAAAGTCACTTTTTCAAAAGGCAGCTTGCTTCAAAACAACATGCCTGGCTTTGGGAGGTCAAATTCTTGAGTCCATCCCAACTGGCTGGCTTTGGTCACCATGTCATCTTCTGTTCCCATCTTTCTGTTCCTACCATCTAAGCTGTCATGAGCTTTGGGAGGCTAGGGCAAGAGGCACCTGGGCCTCCTGTTTCCCTATCTGGCACTGTTCCCTGGACACAGGGAAGAATGCTCTTTATCACTGTCAGGACCTCTGGTTCCATCTGCATAGGTGCTCTAGAAAATATTAAGAAATATCCGATCTTGTCTAGAAAAAAAAAATCATACATTCTTCTGGCTGGGAAGTAAAAGTACCATGATGTTGGGTTCAAACAAATGATGGACTGCGGTTATAGTAACATGGTTAGGGCATTCGTGCATGAGATGTTGAGTTCACCTTTACCTGTCCACCGTGTTTGTTCTGGGGGATGGACTTGGGAGAGTTATCTCTGGTCTCACCTACTGTCCCTGGTCAATGGTCCGATATCCCCTATCCTTTGTACAAAGATACAGTAGTTTGGATGGTGGCTCCAGAAAAGATATGTCCATTTCCTGACCCCCAGAACTATGAATATGACCTTATTTGGAAAAAGGGCCTTTGAAGCTATAATTAAGTGAAGGATCTTGAGTTCATCATGAATTATCTGGGTGGGCCTCAATAAGAGACAGAAGAGGAGATGACACAAAGGAGGCCATATAAAGAGGGAAGAAAATGTTGGAATGATACAGTCTGATACATTCTGATACAGTCACAAGCCAAAGAATGCCACCAATGGCTGGAAGAGACAAGGAAATATCCTCCCCTACAGCCTTCAGAGAAAGTGTGGTCTTGCCAACACTTTGATTTTGGACTTCTGGCCTCCAGAACTAGGAGAGAATATATTTCTGTTGTTTGAAGCCACCAAGTTTGTGGTTATTTGTTAAAACAGCCAAAGGAAAGTAATATACTTGTGCCATGGTTTGACTGTGTCCCTCAAAAGTTCACATGTTGGAAACTTGGATGCCATTGCGGTGTTGTGGAGTGATGGGGCCTTTGCAGGGAGCAAATGGGTCATGAGGATCTGCCCTCGTAAATGGATTAATGCCATAATCACACGAGTAGGTTATTGCTGAAGGGCCTTTGTTATAAAAGCAAGCTCTCTCTTGCACACACTTTCTTGTGCCCCTTGCTTTCTGCCATGGGTTAATGCAGCAAGGACCCCACCAGATGCCAGCACCATGTTCTTGGACTTTCTAGCCTCCAGAACTGTATGACATAAATTTCTTTTCTTTTTCTTTTTTTTTGAGACAGAGTCTCTCTCTGTCACCCAGGCTGGAGTGCAGTAGTGTGATCTCAGCTCACTGCAACCTCCACCTCCCTGGCTGAAGTGACTCTACTGCCTCAGCCTCCCGAGTAGCTAGGACTCAGGTGTGTGCCACCATGCCCAGCTAAACTTTTTTGTATTTTTAGTAGAGATGGGGGTTTCACCATGTTGGCCAGGCTGGTCTCGAGCTCCTGACCGTAGGTGATCTGCTCGTCTTGGCCTCCCAAAGTGCTGGGATTACAGGCATGAGCCACTGTGCCTGGCTGTGAAATAAATTTATTTTCTTTAGAAATTACCCAGTCTCAGGAATTTGTTTTAACAAAGGAACTAAGACAGAAAGTTGGTACCAAGAAGTGGGGTTGTTACTACTAAGAACACCTGAAAGTGTGTAAGTGGCTTTGGAACTGCATAACAGGTGAAGGCTGAACAAGTCTGGAGGAGCAGGCTACGAAAAGCCTGCATTGCCAAGGACGGTTCTGCCACTAGGGGCAATTCTGGTGAGGGTGCTGAAAGAAGACCTCAGAACTAGGGGAAGTCTAAATCTTTGTAGAGATTACTTAAGTGTTTGTGACCAGAGTGCTGGTAGAATGCTGGTAAAGGCCATTCTGATGAGGCTGCAGATGGAAATGTGGAACAAGGTATTGGAAACTGGAGTAAAGGCCATATTTATAAAATATACGGTTGCTGGGTGAAATTGTGTCCATGTCCTAGGACTTAATGGAATGTAGAACTCAAGAGGGATGAACTAGGATATTTGTAGAAGAAACACCTTTAAGCAGCAAAGCAGTGAGGCTGCTGGATGGCTACTTTTAACTACATATAGTGAGATGTGATAGCAAAAGAATGACTTAAAGATGAAATCTGCAATTAAAAGAGAAGCGGAATGAAAACATTTAGAAAATTCACAGCCTGGCCAGGTAAAGAGTGAAAGTGTATTTGGAAGAGAATAGTAAGGGTGTGGCCAAGCAACCATTTGCCAAAGACATTAGTATGAATGGGAAGAAGCCAGATTCTATTCATCAAAACCATGGGAGAAAGACCTGAAAAAGCATTTCAGAAATCTTCGAGGTTGCTCCTCCCATCATAGGCCCAGAGCTCTAGGAGGGCAGAATGCTTTTAGGGGACAGGCCTAGGGCACCCTTCATGGGCTCACTGCCTCTAGTCTCTGCTTCCTGCATCCTGGTGCAGCACACCTTGGCCACCCCAGCTGTGGCTTCAGTGGGCCTAGGTGTACGCTAGGCTGCCATTCTGAAGGGCACAAGCAGTACACCTTGATGGTTTCTGTGTGGTGCTAATTCTGTAGGCATGCAGAATACATGCTGTGGAAGCATGGCTTCCTCCACCTAGATTATGAAGGATGCCACAGACTGTGTAGAAGCTCAGCCCAAGACCTATCACAGGGGAATACCAGTGCAGACAGTACCTACCACGGCAGTGTTGAACAGAAATGTGGGGTTGAAGCTGCCACAGAGAGTCCCCACTAAGGCTATTCCTAATGGAGACACAGAATTGGGGCTATCCCAGAGAACCCAGAACTGTAGAGCCACCAGTGTGCAACACTAGCGTGATAATGCTGCAGACACAAGACTTCAACCCATACTCTGGTTTCTCTTCAAATCATATAAATCTTTCGCCTTTTACTAAAGATTTTCATGGAGAGTAACAATTCTGAGTCTTAATCCAATTTTTTGAGTCCTTGTTTCTGCAGGGCTGATTAAAAAAAAAAAAAAAAGACTTCAACCTGAGAGAGCTGAAGTTTGGGCTAAGCCCAGCAAAACTGTAGAGGCAGGGCTGCCTGAGGCCTTGGGGGCCTAGCCTTAGCCTCATTGTATCCAGAAGGCAAAACATGGAGTCAAAGGAGATTATTCTCCAGTTTTAAGACTTAATGTTGTTTACCCTGCTGGATTTTGAACTTATTTGGGACCAGTTACTCCTATTTTCTTGCCTGTTTCTCTCTTTTGGAGTGGGAATTTCTACCCTGTGTGTGTCCCATCATTATATTTTGAAGTATTGTAGAAAACTTGTTTTGATTTCACAGCCTCAAAGCTAATGCAATTTGCTTTAAATTTTTCCTTGCATTTCACCCATATCTGGGTTTAGGCAAGACTTGGGACTTCAGACTTTTGAGTTAATGCTGGAAAGAGTTAAGACTTTTGGGACCACTGGGATGGAATAAATGTATTTTTAAAATGAGAAGCACATGAATTTGGGGAGGTCAGAAGTGGAATGTGTCCTCCCAAAAGTTCATATGTTGGAAACCTGGTTGCCATCATGGCGATGTTGAGAGGTGGGGCCTTTGGGAAGTGACTGAGTCATAAGGGCTCCATTCTCACGAATGAAGTAATGCTATCATCGAGGGAGTAAGTTAATTATCATGGAGGTTGCTTTGTTATAAAAGCAAGCTCTCTCACATATGCTCTTTTGCCCTTCCACCTATCTGCCATGGGATGACTCTCACCAGATGACGGCACCATGTTCTTGGACTTCCCAGCCTCCAGAACTGTGAGGTGAATACACTTATTTTCTTTATATATTACCCAGTCTATAATATGTAAGACTAAGACAACTTGATATTATCGATGTTGATCATAACAGCTAACAGTTTTTGAATGTTAACCATGGGCTGGCTCTAACGTCCACTGCTTTATGTTTCACAATGGTCCTGGGATCTGCTAGTATAATTAATTATTGCTCCCCTTTTGCAGATAAGAAAACCAGGGCTTTCAGAGGTTAAGTAACTTGCCAAAAGTCCCATAGTGAATGTGATAGAAACTAAGGCAGTTTGCCTGTTGAGCTCTCATTCTTTCTTAGCCACTGTGGTCTCCTTTCTTGGCTATTAGATTCCCAGCTTAAACCTTCTGATATTTAGCAATCGATATCAAATAAATGTTCCAACTACAACTTTGCTGAAACTATTATTCTTCCAAATGAAACCATTTAGTGCTTGGGTGTGCTGGTCTACATATTTACCAGCATAAGGGGAAATTCAGAACATATTCAGTCTACAGAAGAAATATTTTATCATGAAGATCAAGCCCTACAGTGAATCTTTTTTTTTTCTTCTAATGAGCAAGGGTGTCCACAAGGTACTAACATCATGCACCTAAAAACATGGTCTAATCACCTTAAATGACATCCATGAAAATGTTTGGTCTGAAAATGAAGACCCACTAAAATGTGGTTTATGATTACTATGGTGCTGACAGCTCACCATATTGGTGGCTCTTTTGAAGGGCCGATGTATTAAGTACTTAGCTGCTTGTAAATACATCACAAGTGTTTAAGTAGTGCTGTTCAAGGGAGTACTGCACTGGTAACTATGTCTATCCATAAATAGAGCACAGACAAAAAAAATGTAAGGTCGGGCTACCACTCTAAGCCTGGTAAAGTAACTCAAACGAGTGACTAGAAAGCAAGGATAATAGACTAAGCCCAAAACTCAAGAAACAAAGGGCACAAGTAAACCAGGATGCAAAGGCCTTTGGGCTTTTTTCTTAAAGAAGAAAACCAAGCTTTGCTTTCCCTTTATTCTTCTTTCTCCTTTTATGAATATCCACAATGCAATTCCTTAGTTTGCATTTTCCAAACTTTCCTTAAATTCAGTAACTGAGTTCTCAGTTCTGCTGTGAGAGTGCTTCTCATTCTATTAACTTATAACTTCACTGCCTGCTTAGGGAAAAGGGGGCAGGAGGCAGCTCACACTCCACAAGCCAACAGAGGGTGCAGTCATCCCATTGGTTTTCCTTTTTTTTCCTCTCTCTCCCTTTTTTCCTTTAATTATTTTTATTTATTCATGTGAACATCTGATGCAGGCTTGTTTTCAGGGTAAGATCCTAATGCTGTAGACCTAGAAAGGCTTTCATACCCTACTACATCAAGTTAACAGTTATTTTTAAATAAAAGAATTAACCTTTCTTGTTTATAGCCTATCATATAAATTAATTTCTCACACTCAGAATATGTTACTTTGTGTAACCATTAAATGACCATTTATAGATTTACATATGAGGATTTCTGGTGTTTGATTGTAGCCTCCACTTTCAAGGTAATCAAATAGCCCCTACCCGCTTTGCTTTTATGCTTCAAATTGCTAGAAGAGTAAGGAAGAGAGGGAAGGGCGGGGAGAGAGAGAGAGAGAGAGAGAGAGAGAGAGAGAGAGACACACACACACACACAGGAAAGCAATGCAATGCAGTTGGATATTTTATATCCAAGGCTGGAAAGGGCATTTATCTCTACCTCCTATAGGAAGGTGGAAAGGTTTAATTCCTTTTGTCTATCCAGATGATAAAGAGAGAATCGGACTGATTTAAATAACTCCATACAACTGAGAAACAGTCGATTCAACATCTCAGAGTTTTGCAGACAGCAACACCTGAATACAGTCTTTCCTAAGTAACTTTAATTTGGGGGGAAAATAATTAGCAAGACAAAAGTTACTTGGAATACCAAAAAATCAGGAGATGATTTGAGAGGTCAGGGGCCCCTCTTGGCCATATGGAACTCTCAAAGGGAGGCACACACACTCATAAAAGTGGATCGATGTTGACTGGGTTTGGATGATAAGCACTTGGTCTCAATGGACTTCAAAAGTAGGAAAGTAAAGGCCCCAGTAAGGTCAACAGAGTGGCTGGCAAGCCTTCTCCCTGCTTATTCACCCCTCTTTCACTCTTATTTAGATATTCATTATTCTGAGTTTTCTTTTCTCCCAAACTTTATAAACAAATGCACATGTACCAAAGGAGATAGTTTATTAAGGTGCCCACCACAGAGCCTGGCCCCAAAGTTCTTCTTCTTCTTATCAACATATAATAGAACACATTCAATACAGGACTGCCAAGTGAGTGAACAGCCCAATACTTCTTTCATCTCTCCCTTGGTGACTGGGATTCTTCTCAACACTGGCTAGCCCTGTAGTAAATCGATCCTTGACCCAAGAGTGCACGCCCAGGGAACAGCCACCCCACCTGCATTGGCCTTGCACCCAGGAAGGTCTGGGTTTGTGTCCAAGTTCATCACTTACAATCTTTGGGATACTGGGTAATTTCTAACCTCGGAAGTTCGATTTCTCTGTTTATAAACCATACCAAAGGATTGTTGAGGGAATGGAATAATGTATACAAATGTCTGACCCATGTCAAAATAGCTCACAACTGGTCCAGTTAAAGAGTTAAACCTTCTGCCTATGTGTTTATGGCAACCAACATGCAGAACAACAGAACGGACTTCCTAGTTTATCTAGGTTTCAGTTTTCTGTACCAGCGTCTATTACTCCATCCTCATATTCCCAGAAAGGAGGAAATTACGACAACTTAAATGTGATACATTATATTTGGTCAATCAGGGGTGAAATTTTAAAATCACTTGCTTGGGTTGTCCGAAGCCATCTCTAGGTGGGAGTTGTGTCTGGACAGGCATTGATACCACCAGCTCTAGAATCTTCCCGGTTCCATCTTTTGAAAGAAATTAAAATTTGATTTCTAAGATTCTAAGATTTGATCGTACAAGTTAATGATGGTATCTTAACCGGTGGAAATGTGTAGCTCAAGGGTCTACTCATGACAAAATGTCTTTCTATTCAATTTTAAGAGTGGGTAAAATAGGAAGTTGAAATAAACCTCAGTCCTTTAATAGTTAAGACCTCAACAAATAAACAGTGGTGTAGTGGCATGGCAGCCTGTACCATGCTTCAGATAATTTGAGATGTTTATTTTGAGGGACCCTCTAGCACATGTGATTCTAGGCAAGTATTGGTGCTATTCTATATCACTGTTTTCTTGCTGACAGAGTTAGAGGAGCTGGCATAACCCTTCCGATAAAGTCCTAGCAAGGTAGGGTTCCTGAACCTCTCTATAAATCCCAGCAAGCTCTCCAAGCCCCCAGTTACTGACATTTCTGTAAAACCGGCAAACATTCACGCATCTGGACAGCACTACT
The DNA here is from genome assembly GCA_963573385.1 of Cacajao melanocephalus. Taxonomy (NCBI): domain Eukaryota; kingdom Metazoa; phylum Chordata; class Mammalia; order Primates; family Pitheciidae; genus Cacajao; species Cacajao melanocephalus. Next base: position 90,694 of record CAUYLG010040620.1, read on the forward strand.
GTAGAACTGCTCTGACAACTTGGGTATCTTTCTTAAAACTACCACTGCCATTTCAAAGGGAGCCATAAACACGTTATATTTCTTAAAGTATCTTCATAAATATAGAAACGTCAGGGCTAAGCCTGGAAAATAAGCATTTTCCTACATGCCAAGAACAAACTGAAGGTCTTGGCTGAACAAGACTTGCATATTATGCCTGTTAACTTTCCAATTTCAAGAGAAAAAGCCCAGGGGTCTACTCAAAACATGATTAGTGTAAAACAGCATTTTCTTATAGGAAAGAAAGAACGAAAGAAAAAGTCGTTTCACATGAAAATATTCTGGATGCTTATTTTTTAAAAGTTGTTCCTACAATTTTACAAGTGAAGTACTGAATATCAAATTCATATTTTGGAAAGAAAGAACACCAGCAATATAGTTCACACATTCTTTAGAGTAGCAACCAAGCCCCTAGGGAACCCTAAAAGCGAGTCATTTCTTAAATGTTACAGAACTAAAACGTTTTCAAAAGGAACAAAAAAGGGGTGATGCTTGGTGTTAAACCTGATACTCTGCTAAGCATACAGGACTCCAAAGAGCTGATGAGTGCCCACTGCACAGTCCATAATAATGCTTTCTCCCAGCAGCTTCAGAGGATGAGAATTCAATGTGCAACTCCCTCCATTTTTTTTTTTTTAGTAAAGAGGCGTATCTGATGAAGAAGTAAATCAGATTAGATTCCCTCGTCACCAAAAGACAAGGCAACTCAATGGTGACAATTTCAATTTTCCCTCATGCGGCTGAATTTTCCATTGCCTTTAAAAATGCTTAAGACTTTTTGTTTCAATATCAGCAGTAAAAGGCAATCCCTTCATCAACTTAGTAATATAAATGGCCAGTTAAGCAACGAGAAACTAAGAAAACAGAGCCTTCCTTTGGATTTTACATGAGTGGCTGATGTGAATTAGTTTACTGAAGATCATGTGAATTAGTTAAAATGAACTTAATGGCAAGATGAAAGAATCTCCTTGATAGTTGTACCCTCTTTGGAAGCAAGGTATTGTTTTACTCCAAGCCCATCTCGCTCACTTAATGTACCATTTGACCTAATTCACCATCTACACTTGTATTTTGGAATTTAAAAAAATCAACGTATACATTTTAAATCATTATTAATAATTATTATGAAGTAGGAAACCAATGGTTTCATGGATCCTCTTCCTAAATACACCTAAATGAATCTAGCGATGAGAGGTAGCCCCCCAAACATCAAGCTTTAGGTTTCTTTCTGTTTGTTTACAAAAGGGCTACTCCACGGACAGGCCACTTAGCTGTCTGCATAGTATCTTCTGGGAAGATTTATTTGGAAATTTTCCAATCAAGTAAAAGAACCTCCCCCAGAAACCTAACTGTGAGAGCTAATGGCATGGGCTGTCAAGCTCTGTGGGAGACAGTGGGGATGCCTTTTGAGAACCCATGTTTTAACCTAAAAAGAGAGCTATTCTTTTGAGAACCTGTGTTTTAACCCAAAAAGAGAGCTACTTGCCTGGAAACCCAAAGGAACAGATGATACTTGTACATCCCACAATACAACTCGCATACAGAAAATTCCTGGGGAAGCTAATTCCTGCTGTCCGAGAGGGGCAAGGAGCTACCACATCTGTTGCTGGCCACCTGCCCTTTTCTCCAGATGTGTTGCTTATCTGTTCCCTAACAAGCCTGCTACTTTGAGAAAGAAATATTACTGTAAACCATATCACATACAGCTGCATCCTGCATGGCACAGAGAAAAGTCTGCATTTTGGATTTTTGAAACGGTATCACAGAGCAAACAGTCATTGACGTCAGTGGTTCTACAGTATAAATGAACTTCTTGTATTATCTAATTTGGCACAGTGGGCCCTAGGCAATTACTGCATTTTACAGTGCTTTTGCAATTGCCAGCTTGCCCCATGGGATGGGGGGACCTGCATTCTATATTGATTTGCAAATGAGACTCTTGATGTGATGGCATCCATACATTTCTACTATTTCTTAATAATAAAAAAAAATTGATAGAAATCCCACAAATAATCTGGCAATAGCAAGAACCTGAAACACCCCCATCTTCACCTTGCTTGACGTGTGTGTGTGTGTGTGTGTGTGTGTGTGTGTTCGTGTTCAAGCTTAATGAGTAGGTAAAAAAATAGCATAGCCAAAACTAACTCTTAAAACATTCAAGAGAGCTATCTATCCAATATGGATATCCATACCCAGAGCTCCTGCATATCGTCTGCAGTGGCACTTCTCCTTGCGGGGATCTGGTTACAATGCAGATCTGACTCAGTGGGCCTGGGCTGGGGCCCAAGACTCTGCATTTCTAACAGCTCCCAGGTGGTGCTGTTGGTTCGAGGCCTCTCGCTCAGCATCAAGGGGAAATCCCAGTTGGTCTGGGAGGGTTTTTGTACACAGGACTCAGCTGTGGGTGGTGGCCCAGGTGCAGGAAAGGCGGGCAGTGGGCTCCGTCTGGTACTTACCCTGCAGCTGACTCTGAGGCTGAGGGTTAAAGGCAGTGGAGTGGTTCACAGAGGCACGAGGGTTGGGCGTGGGGGCTGGGTGGTGTGGGCTGACCCTCATGGCTGTGCGCCGCAGCTGCTCCAGTTCACTGAGCCGCTCAGAAAAGGACAAGCTCCCGGGCTTGGGCTGATCATCTAGTTTCTGCCGATGTCCTATTGTGGGGAGCAGGGAGGGGAGGGGATGGGAAGAGGAAAGGGAGGCAGGGAAGGAGGGAGGGAAGAGATCAGACAATGTATTGTGGATTTCCTAAAATTGGGGCTTTTCTTGTCTTTCCCCTCTCTCTTCCCTCACCCCAACATAGACTCGCTAGAGATCTGCCCATTGGGCTAGCTGCCAGTGGGAATTTGGGGCCACTGTCCTCTCAGCAGAAGGGGCCCCCTTTCGCCACCCTGGCCACAGAGTGCTCCCCCAGTCTGGGCCTCAGCACCCTCCCCAACCCTCTACACCAACTTCCATTGGGTAGAACTCAGGGGGATACGGAGCTTGGTGGTGGTGATGATGCCGTGAGGGAAAGAGGTGCATTAATTGTTGGCACATGGCCACATGCCAGGGGCTACGCTGTGGCAGCCAGGAAAGGTGGTCTCCCAGGGGCATCAGAACGGCTGTTCCTTACTGCAAACCCAACCACCCGCAAGTTTTAGAGGCAGCAAAGTGGGCCCTGGAGCTTAGTGGCAGGGCCCCCTCCAAGAGGAAATGAGGCGTGGCTGCAAACCCACAGCCCCTGGGGAGGTCAGATTTCCAGGTACACACAGGGCATCCTCAGCCCCTCTCCCTCTCCCTCTCCTTCTCCTCACAGGCTTTTCACAAGCATTCCTTCTTCCCTGAAGCCGACTCCCCTCTGTACCCCTGAGAAAAAGCTGACAGGAAGGCCTCGCCTGTGACTTGTCCAATATTCCCAGCAGAATAGGCCCACAGGAGCCCAGAGGTAGCTGCAGCCCATCTGGTGAGCTTCCCCAGGAAGCTCGGGACTCCAGGGTAGGATGGTGGGCCCCTCAGTGTCTATATAGACAGCAAGTGTCCTCATGATGCTCTTCACCAAGACAACTGTCACCAGGAAGCAGCAAGCAGAGGCCACTTACAGGGGACTGGGGCCTACAGTTCTCTCAAGATGTCCTTAAACCAGAGCCAGTCCTGTCAAGCAGAGCTGAAGCTCCAAGGTAGGGATGTAGCTGTAGGAGGCCTGAGCCATTCGTTTCTCTTTTAAAGAGAATGGCCTCCTGCTGCTTCCTCAGGCCTGTGGTTCCAATAAAGAGTCCTTGATCAGTTGCACAACCTGTTCCCTATTGTCAAGTGGCCTCAAAGCCAGGGTGAGAAGCAGCCTGCCCGCTGCCCCCATAAAGTGCTCTTTCACATGCCCTGACCCAATCTTAGACTACAAAGAGGCCCCCTTGATTCCAGCTTCCGATGGCTACGATTATAAAATTAAATGGTATAACTTGCATTATGGCTGCAAATCTCCATGCCTGGCCATTTCTTCCTGCTGCCAGGCCCCTTGGCACAGTTGACACTGTCTCAAATTCCAGACCAGAAAAAAGGGCCCACTATAATACAGTGATTTTATCATTAACAAGACCTGTTTGGCTCCAAAATGAGGAAAAATACGTAAGCATAATATTTGTGTAGTTCAAATGCAACACTCCCTCTTGTCATGTGTCACCAAGGCAAATCTGGACTCTGATTCAGCGCTACAGCCCACAACACAGGACTTGAATGCAAATAGCCTGAGTCACGCAGGCTCAGCACACATGTGGGAGGCCTCTTCTGGTCTGAGTATTTTAAGCACCAGCTTTGTGGATGAAAGGCCATGGGGCCAGGTCCTGGAGCAACCGCCATCATTTCTTTCCCTCAGCAGTATGAAAATGTCTTTTTTTCTAGAACGCTCTGTGTTGGTCAGTCATGGTGTGATTCAGTGCCTCTGGATGAAGCCTTCCTAGCTCCTCCCTCCTCTTATCTCTGCCATAGATAGTTGACTTCCTGATCATCAAACTGAAAAACCTGCAGTTTTCTTGCAGAAAAACAAACAATTCCAATGGAACAACCATTCGAAACATAATAACTCAGCCCTTTGCAGTGGCTCATGCCTGTAATCCCAGCACTTTGGGAGGCTGAGGCGGGCAGATCACAAGGTCAGGAGATAGAGACCATCTTGGCTAACATAGTGAAACCCAATCTCTACTAAAAATACAAAAGATTGGCCAGGTGTGGTGGCAGGTGCCTGTAGTCCCAGCTACTTGGGAGGCTAAGGCAGTAGAATCATTTTAATGTGGGAGGCAAAGGCTGCAATGAGCCGAGATCATGCTACTGCATTCCAACCTGGGAGACAGAGCAAGACTCATCTCAAAACAAACAAACAAACAAACAAAAAAACACTTCAGCCCTTTAACTGCCTACCACAGTCTAATGCCTGGCATTATGAGTTGGGAAAAGAAGAAGGCAGGAAAAATTATTGTGGAGAGCTCTACCTGCCTCAGAAAGAATGCCAGTCAGCAAAGCCTGCTGGCAGGTTTTGTACTCATTTCAAAACTTCACATTCCTTGGGCACTTAGTGGCATTTTTGAAGAACACTATGTCAAGGACAGTGGGTAACCCAGGGAAGAGATGTGAGTGAGGTCATTCTGAATACATGGTGCTTGGCATGGCGGAATCTACAGCCAGCCTTGGAAGAAAGGCTCTTGCCAGTTGTGTCTCTCTTAGCCAGTAAGCGTGGGGACCTGTGCCATGAAGACACCCAACAGGAATCATCATTTCAAGTAAAACAGTCCTGTGACCAGGCACAATGTGTTTGTTCATTTCTTTGTTTTTTGTTTTAATTAGTTCCCCCATTACTATATACTTAGAAATAAGAGCTTTAACTTGTGAGCAATTTCTATACCAGCTGACACCTTCCAAAATCACAGTCATTTACAGAGATTAACTGATGAGTCTCTGCTTTAGCAGAAGTGTTCAGGCATAACTCTCAGACATAACTCTCAGAGAAAGCAATTCTTCACTCTAAGCTATTTTCTAAGCCCTGGGAGTCTCAGGGCTGAGTTTAATGCTGGAGGATTGGGGAAAAGCCCATTCCATTCTTCCCACGTGTGTGTTCTTGGGAATAAGTAGGAACGTTATCGCCTTGGTAGGGGTCTTGACCCTCAGGCTCACAACGGTGCTGGAGAGTTGTAACACCAAGGCGCAGGGGAAATGAGAAGCATTATCATTTTCAAGGTGTGGTTCGGATGCACTTATAACTAGATCAAAGGAACACCTAATTCTTACTTTCTGAAACCATCAGACTTCACGTGCTAAATAGCAATATTTTGCAAGAAATATAGGAACTTCCGATATAAACTTTCAAGCTGGGGAAAATGAATACTTTATGTCTCCAGTTTCCTGCGTCTGTGTTCAGTTAAAAGGCCCATTTGCCCCCTGAATTTTAAATAGAGGATTATGGAAAATGTCTACTATCCAATTCACTTTTCTTCTTTCTCACTGAGTCCTGGGCTTTAGAGGGCAATAGGGAATTCAGCCCTGGGTGAGGTGCTCGGGTAGAATTGGGAGGCAGCTCTGAACACCTGCATGCTGGCAGCTTGGCTTCTTCAGCATGTTTGGAGCCAACTGTGAATGTTTACAGGGTGGTGCTGAAAGTAGTGGGCACATCAAGATTTCACACTGGGACATCTTAATCTTAAGCAGAGTTGAAAAGGATCCTAAATTCTTCTATTACCATTTTGCCATTTTTGAAAAAAGAAAGTACGTGTATAGAATTTTATTATGTATGCAGAGTCATAAAAATCCAAAAAAGGGGGGAAAGTTTACATAATAAAAATAAGTCAATTCCATTTGCTAAATTTTACTTTATTCCAAAGGCATTCCTGTTGTTTTCTGGGTTGGCTGCTCACTAGGGCATCCTTAAATGTTATGTATTTTGTGATGGATAATGAGACCAACTTTTGCTTTTCTGCTGTACAAACTAAACTAAGCAGGTATGCATATCTCATTGATAACTGAACTGCCTTTTTCAAGACACCATTGTGATCTGTGGCTGTAAATAACAGAACTATAATATATGATCTTCAATTAAAGAAACCAGATAAGGTTAAATTGCCACCATTTCTTGGAAAATTTTGGTTAGAGAGAGTAAAGAATTTTCTGGCAGTCAACAACATGCTCGTCTACATTTCTCATAAGGGTTTCTCATAGTTTTCTTGATAGATTCTCAGCAGAAAAATGAGGAAGGTATCTCTCAGAAGACTGTCTTAATGAGCAGTTGAGTAAAATCTATGCAAAAGCATAATACCGAAAAGATATATATCTCTCCGTGTATATATATAAAATTGTGGGTCTTCTAAAAGAATATAAGACTTTTCTACAGTCAATTTTAAAAGGATATCAGATGATGTTGGCCTGTCATTGGATACTCACTGCATGAATCTGAATATAAAAATATAGTTTTCTTTCTTTGATTTGCTACTGTTTGATGACTTATGGAAAATAAATCAATGTATATAGAGAAGAGCCTACTTTTTCTGGTATCACAGTCTAACTTTTAGTTTGCAGGATCATTAGGATTTCAAAGTGACAGTACTGAATGTCACCCTTCCTTGAAGCCCCTTGCAGGTGGTGAAATAAACCTCCCTAATTGCAAACCTAACCATCTGCTGGCTAACTTAATGTTGGGAAATATTGTTCAATATTATATACCACATGCATATTATATATATTATATAATGTAATATAAAATATCTAATGGTATACAGTATGTCGATATATATTCTAATTCATATGATATATGCATGCTTACATATTGTCCAATGCTACATAAACATGGGCAGCCTCATTTTCCCCTACTCCAATTTCTTCTCATATCAGTAAGCTAAGAGAACACCGCAAAGTTAGAGTTCTTCAGAACTGGAGAAGGGCCAGAGAAATCAGCCTTGGTTTTTAACTAATATATGGAAAGTGAGGTTCAGAGAGATTATATCATTTGTCCAATCTCACACAGCCAGTTACAGGAAGAGGGCACCCACTCTCAACACCCACCGACACACACACTCAAGATGCACACACAGTGCACCTAGAAATACACATTTCTGCAAACCCAGAGCGAACAGAGTGGAGAGGCGCACAATGCTGCATGGTTTTAGATCTCAGAGACACGAAAGCACTTGAACTTTTGCATTCTGCCTTGACCATCTCACTTCTGCTTCCTGTGTGTGTGTAGAATCAGAAGACAGCCTCTGCCACACTGTGACCTACAGGCTGTGGGCTGTGTTTCTTTCACATGCTTGAGTGGGCAGTGGAATTAGCCGGACATTCTGGCTTGGTGGGTTGGTTTAGGGTGAAGGGTCTGAGAATTTAGATTTCTAATAATGTCGCAGGTGACGCTGAGGCTGCCGATACAGGGAGCACACTGGGAATATCTGCACCAGAGGGAGAGCTCCTCCTGGAACTCAAGCTTCCAATGTGCATTACTATTTCCCTTCTCCTACCTGCTTCTGATTTGCTGTGTGCTGGGGAAAAACACGTGAACTAAATATGCCTGAACTGTGTTTAAACTGTGCTCATGAGCACTGACTGATGGCCTCCTTTTGGTGATAACTATTTGGTGGTCTTCTCATTTTTTAAATTCTTCCATACGTACAGAGTGGCTGAAAATGCCCAAACTCTGCCCTGCAGATAGGCAGGTGTGTGACTGTCTCTGTCTCCCACAATAACATTCTGTTAGAGTCACTGCCATGATAATCAGTCTGATCGGTAAGGTGAACCCCAAATTCTCAAGTAGGAAGTAACTTCTGCTGTGCCATCTATGGAAGATTTTGGGAAATGGCAGGGAAGGGTTACATGGAACTTTTATTGCATTCCACAAATGTAGCAGTTAAGATCTCTGAGTGCCCACAGGACCAGGTGTTAATGCAGTAGCCACAATCCTCCTCCCCTCTAGAGAAACACCATGGCCCCAGGGCAACGTGAATGCCAGCATGGGCATTAAGAATTCTCCATTCTAAATCTGCTTTTCTACCAAACTTTGCTGTGGACAAGAGCAAGTCTCTTCATCACTGAGACTCCATATCTGGAAGCCTGGAATTAAGAGACTAAGAAGGATTAGTCCAAGGGACTCTAAAAGCATCCATAACAATTACATCTGCTGCGATTATCTACTCAAACAGTTCTTGTCAGATGGCTCTAAGCAAGGTCTTTCTTGAACAACTTGGAATGAGGTTACAACTTTCCAAGTTTTCCCTTTGTCTTTTTTCAGGCAGACACCTGGCCTCCAGGAGCCAGTGCCAAATCTGACTGTCAGGTTGGTCTCAGAGCTCTGTCTTGATCCCCATCAGGTCTCCCAGCCTGGGATCCCACCTGGCCTGCTCTACCTTTCCCTGTGCTGGTGGTAAGCAGCTTTGCACGAGGTGTCCTAAGAATTCATTCTCCCTCTGCATCTAGCTGTTTCATCAATGACCTTTTGGACAGTTAGTTATGAGTGACCTTGGACTTTAGTATTCAGTGGTGCTCTCCTCTCTCCCTGAAGCCTTCACAGAGCCTTTTTCGTGCTACCCTACTGACTAGGACATTCCATGCTGCTCTCGCCCCTCCCACTCTGTGATCCCAAGGCTAGGTCCAGAGGGAGTGGGACATTAAGCCCACCTTGAAATCTACTAGGAAGTTGTCAGAGGCTTCACCTGGGAAGAAAGCCACTCTGTGGATACTCAACCAGGCTCTCATTTCCCAGCTTCTTGTCTGGGCTGGAAAATGATGATACTTTTGGCCTGAATGCCCATCTTTTCTATCAGTGGCAGGAGGTACATAAGTCTTATATGAGTACCCATTACCCATCCGCCCATAATCCCTGTGCAGGCCCCTGTTCCCCTAGCTCGTGCCCCTCAGCCTTCTATAGGTGGATGAATCCTGGCAAGTCCCTTATGATGCCCCACTTCCTAGGAACTCCTTCGAGCCACTCAGGGATTTCTAGAGGTGATGCTTTAGCCCCAGAGAATCACCAGCAGGGACAGCAGAGCCTTTGGCTGGGAAGAGCTTTTGTGCTCTTGTGGGTGGTAACGGGAAAGCAAGCAGCCACTGGGTCCACCTGTGCACAGGGCTTTCCTACTCCGGGCCTTCCCAAACCATGGTCCTACAGTGACCTCTCAGGGGACATAAAGTACAGGTTTCTGAGGTCAGGTGGCATTTTGCTAAGCCTGCTTTCTAAGGCAACCTGCTTTCTAACACTTGCTACCTGAACTAGAAGGCAGACGGGTTGAGCTCTCCTCTGTGCTCTGGCAGCCCTGGCTACCTCGCTCTTGCTCCCATGTCACTGGCCTGGGCCTTTGCACTTGCCGTTTTCTCTGCTCAGGAAGCTCTTTCCTGAGATTCCTGTGGATCTCACCCCTCCTATCCTTCAAGTATTTGCTAAAATGTCATCTTCTCCCGAGGAGTTCCTGGAGACCCCCTTTTAAGTTGCAGACTCTCCCCCATCCAGCCAATCCCTAGCCCTTTGTCTTAGGTTTTCTCTATAGAACATATTAATGTTACTCAGGGTCTGTCTGCACCTACGGGACTGTAAGGTCTACAAGGACAGGGATTTTTTTTTTTTTTTTTTTTTTTTTAGAGTCTCTCTCTGTTGCCCAGGCTGGAGTGCAATGGCACAATCTCGGCTCACTGCAACCTCTGCCTCCTGGGTTCAAGCGATTCTCCTGCCTCAGCTTCCTTGTGGGATTACAGGCGCCAGCCACTATGCCTGGCTAATTTTAGTATTTTTAGTAGAGACCGGGTTTCTTCATGCTGGCCAGGCTGGTGTCTCAAACTCTCGATCTCAGGTGATCTGCCTGCCTCGTCCTCCCAAAGTGCTGGGATTACAGGCATGAGCCACTGCGCCCGGCCAAGGACAGGGATTTCGTACTTTTTCTGCACAGCCATGTCTCCAGCACCTACAAAAACATTTGGAGCCTAGTAGGCTCCCTAAATGTTGGCTGAATGAATGAATGAGTACTCAGGTCTTTCATGATTGGTGCCATCTAATCGCCCTCCACTAGATTGTGGGAAAGTAGAACTCATTTCAGGCAAAGAAAGTTGGAATTAAAGTTTTCAGCTGAAATGTAATGACAGAGAAACTTCCTGTTGAGAAAAAATATAATATCATAACTGAACATATGAAGTTTCATGGAGAATTGTCTCATTAGAAGTTAAATCAGGCTGGGTGCGGTGGTTCACGCTTGTGATTCTAGCACATTGGGAAGCTGACACAGGCAGGTCACTTGAGATCAGGAGTTCAAGACCAGCCTGGCCAACATATGAAACCCCATCTCCACTAAAAAGATAAAAAAATTAGCCAGGTGTGGTGGCACGCACCTGTAGTCCCAGCTACTGGGGAGGCTGAGGCAGGAGAATCTCTTGAACCCAGGAGGTAGAGACTGCAGTAAGCTGAGATCACCCCACTGCACTCCAGCCTGGGTGACAGAGTGAGATTCTGTCTCAAAAAAAAAAAAAAAAAAAAAAATCAGTCAGGAAAACTCATTTGTTTTCATAGAAATAAAATAAAAAAGAATGGGTCCAAGGCTCTTTTGCTGAGTTGAGAGTGGCACCCTTACATAAGCAGAGTGCACAAGCTTCTCTTGTTTCTTTGTAGTGAGTATCCTCTCACACGTGCACACACATACAAAAACACACGGACACACTCATGCACATAATACACACATACAGACATACATGGACATACACATGGACACAGACATACACACAAAACCATATAGATATACATGGACACACAGATGCATGTACACACATACAGACACACATGGACACATACACACATAGACATGCACATAAACACAGACACACACAGACAGACACCTGGACACACAGAGACATACGATACACATGGGGATACACAAACATAAATGCACACAGACACACATGTACATACATCACAAAGACACATACATTAATACATGTACAGACACACATACACATACAGACACACACATATATCACACAAGGACACACACAGGCATATGCACACAGGCAGATACACATACAGACATGGAGACATACACATACAGACATGGGGACACACACATACAAACATACACACATACTGACATACACACACATATACAGATATACATCCATCACACATCCATACGTCCACTCACACACAGCCCGTTCCGTGATCACCCTCCGGATATGGGCCAAGGCAAGTGTAGCAAGCAACAGTCAATGGAGAGGAAAGGCTGTCCAGGGCCAAGGCAAGGTCAACAACCAACACAGCTTCAAGCCAGAGACGCATACAGACCTGCCCCTCCCCACCCTCCCTGCACTACTTGCCCAAGACTTACGGGACAAAAACCCAAACAGAACTCTGTTCCCTGAGTCCAGGGCTCATCGCCACGAGCAGTGGCGTTTTTCACCCACTCACATGAGCTCTTGGAGACTTGGGCCTCTCCTAAAAGCAGAACACTCAAAATCTAAATCTGCCATATCTGGTCGCCAGGGCTCACTGTCCATTTCTGTCTGGTGCCTAAGGAGGTAACTTGAGCTCAGGGCAGAGAAGCCGCCTGCTGGCTTTTGCTCTTGACTAGAGGTAGCACTCTGTGGGGGAAATGGAGGCAGCTTCCTAAGAGGGGTGAGGGAGCTTGCAAGTTCAAGGTTTGTCTTCTGCCAGCCTATAATCCCAACTATTAGCAACCCTCCCTGGGTTAAGGTCTTATCTGAAGGAAACCCTGGTTACAGTGTAACTGAAAAGTAACCAGAGGGTGATAACCACTATGACAAGTGACATGGATTTGCTGATCAGAGTAGCTCCTGCCGAAGGACAGATCCTAAAGAGAAGGCGACTTCAGAAGGGAAAGAAAGTGTTGGTGGCGGGTGGCACACTGTGGAGACATGAGCAATGACTCACAGAACACTCCTTGGAGTGTGAACCTGGCTCTGGAGTTCAGGGCATAGGCAGGGCTAGCCCTGGAATGGACAGGCAAGACCTAGGGGCCAGGAGGATATGATCTCAGAGGCCCCCACACACCGCCTGCGTGAGTGTGTCACCAGCACTGCAGCTCTCCACACTGGCCTCCTAACCTCCCTGCAGGAGTCTCTGTTCCCCTCCTGCAGCAGCAGATCTCATGCACAACTGACAGACACTGAGCATGTTTGGACAGGACTGAGGTAAATGCAGGGCCCTTCCAAGGCTGGCCCTCAATAAATGCTGGTCAAATGAACGAATGAGTGAGTGAGTGAACGAATGAGTGAGTAAGTGAACGAATGAATGAGTGAGTGAGTGAATGAATGAGTGAGTGAGTGAATGAATGAGTGAGTGAGTGAATCAATGAGTGAGTGAGTGAATCAATGAGTGAGTGAGTGAGCCCCTTTCCTGGACTAGACTCACTCTGGAATGTTCACTCAGCAGCGTGCAGGATCTCTCTTCCTCTGTACTTCTAAAAAGCGGGAAGGAAATTCCCTTTCTTTCTTTCTTTTTTTTTTGATATGGGGTCTTGCTCTGTCTCCCAGGCTGGAGTGCAGTGGCACAATCTTGGCTCACTACAACCTCCACCTCCCAGGTTCAACCAATTCTCCTGTCTCAGCCTCCCAAGTAGCTGGAATTACAGGCAGCTGCCACTATGCCTGGCTAATTTTTTTATAATTTTAGTAGAGATGGGTTTCACCATGTTAGCCAGGATGGTCTCGATCTCCTGACCTCATGATCCACCTGCCTTGGCCTCCCAAAGTGCTGGGATTACAGGTATGAACCACTGCGCCCAGCTGGAAATTCCCTCCTATTTCTAAAAGCCCTGCCCACTGGACCTCAGGGACTTTCCCAACAGCAGGGGAACAACATTTGACTCTGACTCTCTCTCCTGTCACAGATGCCAACTGAAGTTCTAGGCTGGCCATGCAAAGCTCTTGGACAGATGGCCAGTACAGAAGGACAGGGCACCCTGGCCACTTACAGCTCCTCAGTACTCGCTAGCACAAAAGTCAACAGCAGCTAGTTGTTTTGAACAGAATGTAGGCCCTCCCTCTCACACAAGGCTTCTGGTTGTTTGTGGCATGACACCCTCTTTCAGGCATCAGGCTCACTTTTATGCACTGTTGTCCACGTGCCAGAAGCAGCCACCTGCTGAAAAGGGGCATCTGTGAGGAGGGAGGCCTCTTCTACCAGTGACCTGAATGGGTGAGTGGCTGTTTGCTGAGACTCCCGAAGAGCTATACCATGGTGATGAAGATGCTGGTCCCACTGTCTGCCAGGTAACACTGGGAGGGAACGTTCTATTTATTCCAAGACACAAGTGCCTCCTGTTCACTCTGGTGACCACATCTGAGCCAGTTGGAAATGAAGGAAGAGAAGGCTCCATCCTTGCCGGAGATGGAGGCAAGGAAGGAGGCCTAGGACAGCCTTCTGTGTGGCAACATTCCCCCTCCTCAATCCTTTCTCGATTCAAAAGGTACACACCTCCGCCTGGGCTGTCTACCTTGAGTCTCTGCCTGTGGCTGGCTGACCTGGTGAGACCAGCCTCCCGGGTCCTCTCTGTTATGCATGCAATAGGAGAGATGCCTTTTCAGTGAATGTTTTGAACTTTCCTCTCCTTTTAACTCCTTCAACAGTCCCTCTTCTGTGTGAACACTCTTGTGTGTCAAAGCAAAACCTCAGCTCAGGGAGTCAGTCCTCGTAAACTGCCCGTCTTTCCCAGCCAGAGGGGAGCCATGCCCCACTCCCTTCCCAGTCTCTTCCCCACCCCCAACTTTTTTTTTAACCACTTCTGCTTCCTTCATTTTCTCAGCAGCTGCAGTGGATAGATATAGTAAAGCTACTGTATAGGATTTTGAAAGCAGGGCCTCCGAGAGCTTTCCAAACTCCATACAAGCCGGTTATTCTCTGCCTTGTTTTCTTTGGCTTCAGGTTGGTAACACAGAATGAGTCAAACAGTATTAACTTTCAATAGGGAAGTGGTGTGGTCAACCGAAGCTGTTTGCGGCTAGATTGTGAAGATAGGTAGGGCAGGTAATGCAGAACAGCCCATAATACTTTGAGGAGGCAGAGGAGGGAGGCGGCTCTGCTCAGAAACACTCCAACAATTAAGTCAACAGAACTCACACCATCTTTTTTTAGTTGGCCGAGGAATTAACACCAAGGTCTCTGACTGGCCAGCTTTGGGAAGTTGGCCATGCTGGGGCTTGGACAATTGAGTACTTTGTGGGTTTAAAAATGTCTTTTTTTTTTTTTTTTAAATATTGCCAATGTCATGGGAACTCTAGTTAGGATGATTTGTTCCTACTTACAGCATGTCACTCTGGTGTGGACCTTCATTCATCTCTTTCCCTGGCCTGGGGTGTGAGTTGATCCTTTCTCCCTTCTTGCCCCTTTACCCCCTGCTCCACCCCCACCTTCCCAGTCACAATCTTTGTCTTCCCAGTTTGACAGGACACCCCAGTGGCCCCTGGGCTCTTCTTCCTGGGGTTAGAAGATGGTGCTTGGAAAGAACAATTGCTCCTACAGACATCAAATGAAACTTTTAGGAGCTAATGAAGACCTTATGAATCATTACATCTCCTTTTCTTTCTCCTTCTGTAGACAGGGAACCTGGGGGTCTAAGAGGAGACAGGAGCTGCTGAGACTCACTGAGCCAGGCAGGGCCAGACATAAGATCCACTGGCAGGCCCGCAGTCTCTCCACTAGGCCAGGCCGCTCCCTCGCCCAGGGCTCAAGATTCCTTTTAGAGTTCAACAGAGCAGCTCCCGAGAACAGACCAGCCCTCAAGACTCAAATTTCAGTGGTTTCCAGTTCTTTCTCCCGGTACTCGGCTACCTATTTATTTTGAGACTGGCTGAATTACCCAAAGAATAGAACAGGTTTCTCTGAACCTGCTCCCGGCAGCATGTCAGCAAATGAACAGGACAGCAAGCTGGCCTCTGGAGCCGAGGAAGATTCTCACCTCCAAGCAGCTGCAGTTTTTGACTCGTCTTGGGAAACTGGCAGTGAGACTCAGGGGTGTAACATTTCACCTTCCTGAAATCGAATCCAGAAATCTCAGGCGAGCAGCGTATATAAAAAGCCACGGGGGAATAAAGGAATACGGACTCAGCAACTTTTAGGTGCTCTGAGCCTCTTCTCAAGCCTTCTAGCTCTGTGAGCCTTTCATTGAAAGAAAATGGAATAACAGAGTTTTAGAAGAAAAAAATGTATTTGGTCTTGCAAGAGAAAGGTATATTCAACTAAAACTCAGTTCTCAACTGTTTGCTAAGGTTGCTTCTTTTGTTTCCAACATTTAAAAAGGGTATCTAGTTGTAGGCAGGGAAAACATTAGGATATTCTAATGGCAAAAGGTACAATTTCTAAAAGTATGGATTCACAGTGGGGGTTGATTTAAATGTTTCTAGTTTTTCTTTATAATTTCTTCTCACCAATCCTGAAAGACATGATGAGATAAAAATCTACTTTCAAGAAATCAATTATTTTATTTAAAATCCCAAAGATTTTTAATATATAGTACATGTAAAATCTATTATGATTATTCTATTTTTTTCAATGATCTATATATTTCTCTTCTCTAATTGACAGACGACTTAAAAAGCACATTGACATATACGATCTCAGCGTATCCTAAAGAACCCTGTGCAGTAGGCGGAACTCATAGTATTATTCCTATCTTGTGGATGACCCAGGGGAAGCTTCTAGATGCTAAGCGCTTTGCAGGTCACACAAAAGCATAGGTGCTTCGTGTTAAGAAGCAGAACTGCATTTTGATAAACCTTTATTTGCAAAAAGGTCACCTCTCCCTTCAAGGAAGTAGGGGAACATGATTAGCAAGCTGATGCTTCAACGAGGAATACATTTGTTGAAGCCAGTTCAGTGATGCAGTATTTGGAATTAATAATAGGTAGTATGGAAAGAAAAGAGAAAAAAAGTCCTTATTGTACTGTATCATGAGGGCCAAATCTGCCAAGTTTTTTTTTTAAAGTAACTTGGCAATGGTAAATATTTGGCCCCTCACTTGGACAGAATTCCATTTGTTTCCCCTGGTAAGGTCTCTGGGACAAAGGCAAGGGACTTACCTGTCCACAGCACGTGCTTTAGTAATAGCAGCTAATATTTAAGGAGTACTTCTGTGCCCAGCATGGTGCTATGTCTTAACATGAATTACTTTATTCTATCTGCACAGTACTCCCCAACACAGGGATATCATCTTCCTGGTTTTATACCCGAGGAGGCTGAGCGTGGGGAGGTTAATCTGACCCCGAAGGGGAGGTCAGGCTGAATCAGGAAGCCAGCTCTGAAGCTTCACCGTCAGCCACTGCCCCAGCTTACCTTTCAGGCTATCTCACTTAATCCTCACATCCCCCAGCAAGGGAGGTATCATGCAGTCCATTCTACAGTTGGGAAAACTGTGAAACACCATTTTAGACTTGAAGCCAAGTTGGTCTGGTTCCAAACTCCTTTCTCACTCACTGAGGCCTTTTGAGCACCCTGGTTCACTTTTTTTTTTATTTTAATTTTTGAGACAGAGTCTCACTCTGTCACCCAGGCTGGAGTACAGCGGTGCAATCTCAGCTCACTGCAACCTCTGCCTCCCAGGTTCAAGTGATTCTGCTGCCTCAGCCTCCCAAGTAGCTAGGAATACAGGCGTCTGCCACCATGCCTGGCTAATTTTTGTATTTTTAGTAAAGATGAGGTTTCACCATGTTGGCCAGGCTGGTCTCAAACTCCTGACCTTAGGTGATCTGCCCACCTCGGCCTCCCAAAGTGCTGGGATTACAGGTGTGAGCCACCACACCCAGTCCCCTGCTCACTTTTGAAACACTGGACTATGCCTGGCGAGCAGTGTCTGAGAGGCATGTGGGATGTGGCTCTGTGTATTTCTCCTAGTTCTTTTAAATGAATGAACTGGAAAGATCATACAGCCACTTCAAAGGTAAGTGAAAATAAGGTGGTACTAGGAACAAATTCAAAGGGCCATAAATGTATGTAGCATCTAGGAACTTATTTCAAATGTTTACTCTTTATTTTAAATAATAAGAAAATGGCTTTTAAGCCATGGTGAACAAAAATAAATACAAAACCAAAGTATCAAATGTTCAACATTTCAGTATATGGAAGTACACTGAAAGATTTCAATAGCGGTCTGGGTTTTTGTCAATAATTGCTTTAATGGAAACTGAGTATACGTATATCATGAAAGTACCAAATGAATGTATTGCCTTTAATTAACTTTATAGGGGTCTAGAGAGTTGGCAGATTGATTCCATTGTGTTACTTTCTAAAAAGGCAAACAGAAAAGAACTTTGCTTTGGGTATATATATATATTTTAAGCTTGGCTTTCACCTATGAATGTGAATCCAGAATATTTGGCTATTCATGATAGCAAATTGTCCCAGTGATACTGCAGAATTTACATGTAGAAGTTGATGGAAATATACCACAAGTAAATCATACTACAAAAAAGGCATTTCACATCCAACTAAATGTCAGTGCCTTGTGATATGTCTGATAATACAGGCATAATGTACAGTAATAGATTATACCTGATTTTACCCCTTCTGTATTGCCAACTTTTCATAATTAATACTTTGATAGCAAAAAAACCAAACCTTCTCTAAAAGTTGCCTTTAAAGGAAAAGAATATGGAATGAGCAGGAGAACACAGAAATTGCCAGTTAGCTCAAATGAATTTAAACACAGATATAGTGTAAGGGGGTAGCTTTTACTTAGTTAAGCTAAACTGGAATTATTATTATTACTATTATTATTTTGGTGGTGGTAATGGAGTTCCATGAGACCCAGCATATAAAATTCTTACTAATGCTTTTCCTAGTTACATGGCTTATGGCGGGGGGAGTGGGGGGAACCCAAGCCTTTAACAAAACTCAAGGAGAAATTTTTGAAAATGAAAAATGGAGAGTGGCTAGGGTATGAAAAAAATTCTAAATCTACCTGAAAGCAGAGAAGCAGATGTATTATAATGTGCTGGGATGCTATGACTGCCAACCACAATCTATCTGCAGGCTGTGGGTCCACCCATCCCCATGGGAGACCTGTACCCAATGATGAGGCCTGACCATCCCGAGTGGGGGCTGCCCCATCAGACCCCCAAAAGTCACAGGCAGCAGACGGAGCTGCCTTGCACACATGGAAAGGTCTCCAGTGCTGGTCATTGACTTAGGAAACTCAGTGGATGGCTGGCCATGCTTCTGTGCCTGCAAAGCTCGGCTGCAACGAGAGATCCCAGGCACTCTTGGGAGATGCACTGCATTTGCCTAGTACAAGAATTCCAACCCCAAGAGACTTGCCACATTTCATGTCAGTTTCTAGGACAGTGTGGAGGAGACTTTTGTAGCTGTGTCACGCCTCTACTGAACAGGACCCACGTGTTAGATACTAAGCACTGACTTTTGATGTCACTCAGACATGATTTTTCTTTCTGACTTTTTCACGAAGTGCAACATTTGGGGGCAAGGCCATGTTACCCATGAGAGACTTAGGAACAATGCCCAGAGTGTTTCTAGGGCCCATAAATATACCAAGAAAAGAAATTTTACTGGTTCTAAACATAGAATGAAATCCAGGAAAATAAATCAAAATGTATAAATGTTTAATTGAATGTCAAAAAAAGTGGTAGTGGGGGGGCAACATTATGGCAACTTCATGAATTTTTAAATTTAGGAGCCACAGATCTTTTTGGTTTAGAGTTTTCTCATTTCCAAAAGGATTTCAAGACTAAATCTGAATTACACCTGTCCTCTTTTGAATACATATTATGTGCCAGGGATGGTTCTAAGCCACAGAAGCGGCTGCATTCAGCCTTCCAGTGATGTGACTGTGGTACTGCCACTGTCCCCGTTTTAGAGAGGCTCAGTCAAACCGGCCGCTCTCCCAGGTATCGGCTCCTGTAGTGGGAGCAAGTGCCAAAATGGAGATCTCAACCCCTAGTCTTGATCACATGTTGGTGGCAGAGAAGTCAGGGCCACTTACAGCCAGAGAATTTCAGAACAAATTAGAAAGTCCTTTAAAAAATTTACAGCAAAAAAAAAAAAAAAAAGAAAAAAAAAAAAAGAAAAAAAAAGACATCTATCTCATGTACCACCTGGGTGCAGTTGGATGTGTCTGATGTGAATTCGGATGACACTGCCCAGGGAAGAAGGCCTGGAGGCCTCTCTCCTCTAAGGGGCCCTGTTTATGGGAATGAACTTATGGCTTTATTTTGCTGACCATATTTTGTCACCTTTTTTGAGTGAGAACTAATTTAGAGATTATCTCTTCCCATTGCTTGGTTCAACAGGAAAGGAAAATGAAGACAAAAGTATTTAAGATAATTACTCAGGTTCACACCCACTGGCCTGATGGCGCCAGTGTGAAAATCCAGGTCCCCGAATTCAGGATCCAGAAACCTTTTTACACGTTTTAAGGTCAAGAAACAGAAGCCTAAACACAGACAGCATTTTTTTTTTCTTATGGCATGTCATATAATGAATTCTAACAAGGACTGCAATATATTAGTTTAGATCCTGATCTCACTGGTGTGGCATTCAAAATAGTGATATGGTTTTGCAAGGGTCCAGACAGAATGAGAAATTCAATGTAATGGTCTAAGTTTCTTCCCTCTTCTCTGCACCACGTTAGATTGAGAAGGTGCCTAGATCATTTCTTTGGGTTTTCATGGTACCTGGAAGGAACTCTTCTCTTTCTTTCTGTAGCAATACAAATGCCACCTTAAAAAATCTCAGTGGCTTTTGTATAAGATAGGAACAGTTACCAAGAATACACACGCTATGCCAGCTCACTCAGAGCTGCATCAGGAGGGTTACCGCAGCTTCTGGGACAGAAGCCTATTCCCTTTAGGATCCTCTTGTGTTCCCATTCACCCCGGGGGCCCTTTCAGACCTTAGCCTCCACTCCAGGGTCAAGGAAACCTACATGCATAAAAAATTCTTCTTGGTCTGGTTTGATACTGCTAAAAATAATCAACAGAAATACATTCTAAAATTCGCTGGAGATATTTAGGCATGATTATTATTACTGCTTTAAAAACTGCCTTTGCCAAGTCATCAGGTAGTTGAGGAGCTTAGCACAGAAGGCATTAAAGTATTAGGGGGAAGCTCCCCCAGAATTTTCAGCTTGGCCTGAAATGCCTTTCAAAATGGGGAGGAGGGGATATGAGTAAGTACAGCATTTTCCTCCTCTCTGAGCCTCTGCCTTGCTCCTGCTTTAGGTGGGAGGGAAGGAAGAATTACTTCCTAATTCCTGTGTGGATCAGGATTTCATCTAGAAAGAACTGAAGTCCAAGTCCAAATTTGATGAATTCAAGGGAAGAGGAATTAAGTAGCTCATCGTTCATTACCTGGAAAATAGGCTTGAAGCAATTCCCGGTAAGCAACGTGATTATGGATTGGTAATTATAACCCTGAGATCACAGATCCATAAAACCATCTAACATTTTCATAACCATTCAAGAGCAAAGAGTGACACATCTTTTCATCCTCCCGACAGCTACATTCTGTGCACATGGGCCCTCTAGGAAACCTTTTGCTAAAGGGGGAACCGGACTTGGACCGCTGTCCTGCAGGTCACTTCCACCACTTTACCCATCTTTCCTGAAGGCCAACAGTGGAGGAGGAGGTCTATGTTGTACAACACCCCGGGTTCAGGTCCCCATTCATGCCAGGTCCCCAAGTGGACCCTGGTGACAGAAGCAGAACCAACCACTGGCACCTGTGACCAGCATGGCCATGGCTATGTATTATGAACTCCTGGGAGGAGTGCAAGAGGAATATGTCCTGCAGCCCTGCTGGGGGAAATGCTGACTCCCTCCTGTCAGTACAAAAACATAATGAATGCCAAAGCAACAGGGCTCTGCTTTCTTGAAGAAAACCATATGTGACCCAGAACTTTATTGATAAACTCTCCTAATAAAAAAATACAGGAATTATAGTACCACGAGGCTCAAATAGCAGCCAGTGCAGTTCTTAAAAACAGACATTGGCGTCAGTGCGTGCCAACGTTTGGACGCCCTACTTTACATTCTAGCTTACTAGTTGTGTGACCTTGGGCAAGGTATACAATTTAATTTTTCTTCAATTTCTCTGCCCGTTCTTTTGAAGATTATACAAATTAATATGCGTGAAGCACTGTGAACAGTGTTTGGCAAATAACACTATCTAATGTTAGCTATTGCTATTATCAAGTATTTTTATGATTAAGAGAAAATGACATTGTGAACTAGGCATTACTCAATCCTAAGAGCAATTATATTTAGGTGCATTATCACCATAAGTTTACAGGTTGGTTCCTTCCTTCCTTCCCTTCTTCCCTCCTTGCTTTCTTCCCTCCCTTCCTCCCTCCCTCCTTCTTTCCTTCTTTCCTTTATTTTTTTTGAGACAGGGTCTCACTCTGTCGCCTAGGCTGGAGTGCAGTGGCACCATCTCGGCTCACAGCAACCTCTGCCTCCTGGGTTCAACCGATTCTCCTGTCTCAGCCTCCTGAGGAGGTGGGACTATAGGTGTGCACCACTACACCAGGCTAACTTTTGTATTTTTTGGTAGAGATGTTGTTACCCTGTGTTGGCCAGGCTGATCTCCAATTGCCTCAAATGATCCACCCACCTTGTCCTCCCAAAGTGCTGGGATTACAGCCCTGAGCCACGGTACCTGGCCTACAGGTGCCTCTCATCCAATGTCTATTCTTCACTTGAAACACATTCTCCATGTATAAAGATCCTGTTTCTCATATTCATTTATATATAATAAGTTTGCTACATACACTCAAAGTCACAGAAGAAAATGATATTCACATGGCATTATCTCAACCAGGTACTTTAAAAAGTAGCTGAGTGATGAAGATTAGACCCTTGGATCAACCTATCTTAACTATAACTCCCTGTAAACACAAACCAGTCCGCCAGAAGGCTGGTGCCCCAGGAAGCACTCCAGAGTTTGTAAGTAATAGCTCCACCTTGCTGTCCCTATTGTGAACATCAAGAGCTCAATCAGAACACAGGCACATGGAGGACTCCTTTAACCCGGGGATGGACCAAAGTTATCTCAGAAATGACCAATATATTCATTAACCTGTTTGGTTTTTAATTCAGCTTCTCAATGTAACAAATACCTGACCAGACAGGTAAAGGCTGCTCAATCCATAACACCAGGACCAGCACCCCAAGATGGGTCAGTTAGGGTCCCCATTGCTCACTCTCCTCAATCTCTCCTTGGGAAAATATCTTCCTCCATAGCAGTGAATGCAACAATTTCTGCATTCAAATTATTTAGTGAAATCTCTGTAGAGAATATGCTTTGGGATCTCAATATTAGCATAGAGTCACCCGAAGCATAGCTGTGTGAGCTGAGAGATAGAATTTTTCGTTAGATCCTAGAAATATAAAACATACATTAAAAACAACTCTCAGCCATGTGTAGTAGCTCATGCCTGTAAGGTGGGCAGATCATTTGACATCAAGAGTTTGAGACCAGGCTGGCCAACATGGTGAAATCCTGTCTCTACTAAAAATACAAAAAATTAGCTGAGTGTGGTAGCAGGCACCTATAGTCCCAGGACTTCCAGAGGTGGAGGAGGGAGAATTGCTTGAACCTGGGGGGTGTGGAGGTTGCAGTGAGCCAAGATCATGCCACTGCACTCCAGCCTGGGCGACAGAGAAAGACGCTGTCTCAAAAACAAACAAACAAACAAACAAACAAACACTCTCAAATATCCTTTTCTTGAAAAATCCTTTCACTATGTCTTTTGTGCTTAAGGAGGAGACATCCAATGTATCAACAAGCTACTAAGTGCTCTGCCTGCTAACCAAAAACAGAGCCCACCTTGGTGCTAGTAAGAACCCACTCCAGGCAGAGAATACCTTCTGACGGTGCTCTTTCTCCAAGATAAAGTTAATTTTTCAACAATTAATAACTTCTATATTACTCTAAGATATTTCTTAAAATCCTATGGAAGATGAGAAAAACAAGTTTTGATTTTCTAAGGGGCAGATCCATTACTGAAACGAAAAACACTTTAAATTATCTTTGGCGTATACTTTTTGCTACAGCTTCACCACTGAAAACCATGGAAGAGGGGAGGAACACATCAAGTTATCCCATTGGCATGACCAGCAGATGGGCTGTGGCATAGCTTCTCATTCTCAGTCCTTAACTTAATCAGCAGAATGGCAGGATGAACAGCAGTTTGTCTATCCAAATACCAGGGCAAAATACTAACGGCTTTATTTAGTTAAGCTTGCATGCATACCTCAAGTCAAGGCTCCATGCCTGCCCTTCTATAACAGACACAGCTGAGCCAAATGTGCCAGCCAACCATAAAAGCCAACTCCTCATTTTAAATGGAGGATCCCGAGGCCAGGTCAAACAATCTATAAGAAATAGATGCTGTATAGACAGTAAGGTATGGATGGAGAGATGAACAGATGAATGGACAGGTAGATGGATGAAGGACAGCACAGAAGTAGATATCAGGAACTCCACATTCTGTTTCCGCTTCATCATCAACTATTTCTTTTAAAGCTTGGCAAACCATTTCATTTTTCTGGGGCTGATTTCCTTTACCTATAGGGTGATTATCCTAAAGGCTCTCTCAGGCCCCTGCTAGCTCTCAAAGTCTTTGATACTATAAAACTATTGAATTTTCCAAAATGATTCGATCTGGTCTTGGCAATATCAGGGCCATTTTGCCAGGATTACCCAGAATTCATGGCACCATAATCATGGACGGGACTCGGGAGGTCTTATTCATCCAGAGATGTGGCAACATCTGGGCATCCTGATTCACAGGCAGTGTCCTCTCTTTATGTTACATTGGAAAGCAACTGTGAGCAAAGCTTACTATAGAGAAGTTCCCACCCTGAATGAAGGCGTTCAAACAATAAGAAACCAGGACACTAAAATTAGCAATGATGGCCCCTCTTGCTTCACAGGGCAAATAGAAAAGTCAGCATTACCCAAGCCACCCCAGGAGTCTGTGTGCACTTGACTTTTTTCTAGAAGTCCCTTGTGAAACATGAGACTCTCTACCTGAGGCTATTGCACCTCTTTATATCACACTCATACTTATTCCACACATTTAGTTTTTCCCCAGACCCCAAATTCCACTTGGCAGGGAAGACTGTGTAAAAATGGATGTCTCTTTGGCGCAAATCCCTTCTGTCTGCTCACAGGGCGCTTCTCCATGTAACAACTGTTTTCTTAAGTTATAAAACAGCAGGGGCAGAGTAAACTGTATATACAGGCAGACCGTTACAATCACACAGACGTTTTTTTCCCCCTCTGACTGCCAATTCTTAAAAGTCAGAGTAGCCACCATTTGTTTTCTGAAGCTCAGCCACTTTGCTATTTCTTTGAATGTTACAGGAAATGCTGGTGGTGAGGTGAGACCCAGCCTTCTTTATGCATGAGGAAATAACAGAAGTAGAGGGTATACCCAGGGTCACCTGGCCTCAACTTCTTCAGGCTGGTCGGCATTTGAACTGCTCGAGGTGGCTGTGGCTTCTATTTCTAAAGACAGTGATTCTATAGCCTCTTGAAGGAGCCTTTCTCTAAGTGCAGTTACCCACAAAGTTAACTTTCTTACACCTAATAACTGCCTCCCTCCCAGCTAGGCATCTTGTATAATTCAAGCCTGCTTCCTCTTTGGTCCTCTGTGGAGAATAAACTCACTTTGGTGTTTATGTTCTGTTTAATGCAGGGTTACATTAATGTAGGAATGTCCAGGTTGACATTCCTACTCTGGAAGCCTAGAAGGAGATCATAGTCATTCCTTAGACCTGTGTGGTCCTGTCTGTGTCCATGACCTGCTTCTTACCCATAAAGAAGAATCAGGGTCTGTTATCAAGTCCCAGAGCCTCTTGAATCTAGGCATGGCCAGAAAGATTTGATCAGAAAAAGCTGAGAGGACCCTCTGAGGAAAAATGCACTCAGATATGGAGGGAGTCACTGAGCCCAGAAAGTGGAAGGAGGGGATGTGGACAAGGAACACCACATCCTGGGGGGCTGTCCCTGGTGGCCATGTTCTCTGCAGAGCTCCATCCACTCAGGGACTTTGGGAAAGTAGATGCGGCATGGAGAATGGTTCCAGAAGGTGATCCAAATGCCATGAGGTTGTGGCCAGGACCAGAGGGAAGGCTGCCAGAAAAGCTGCCATGATCACAGGAAAGCCTGCAGAGAGCTACCTTAAAAGCCCACCTAGAAACCACCACACAGAGAAGGTCATCTAGAGGGGCCTGGAGCAGTAGTCAGAGATGAAGTTAGGGATGCCCTACTGGGGATCACTAACATTTCCTGCCTCCATTCTCTGCATCAGGCACCTAGCGTCATTTGGCTTGATCTCATAAGAAGCTCTCATTATGGTCTCCATTTTACAGAAGAGGAAAGTGAGGTTCAGCAAGGCTCTGTAACTCACTGAAGCCTTAAGAACTCCACTGGCTTGCCCATAAAGCCCAAATTCTTAACCATTTCATTTTATGACCTGACCTCCCTGCATCTTGGCTTTTGGGGACCGTAGGAAGCGCTGTTTTTCAATATCCCTTGCTCCAAGATGAGAGTGTATTAATTTTCCACCAGGGACCTGATACGGTTTGAAGACATCTGGATGCTGGGCGGGGGTGCTGGGCAGCTCCACAGACCTGGAACTGTAACCCAGCCTCAGATCCTGGGGAAGGGTGTGGTTCTGGAAAAGAGTGCTACTCTGGTGTTTACTCAAAGATAGTCATTAAGTCACTGTGAAGACATCTTTTCTGCAGACTAAACAACCTCACTCCTTTTTTTAAAAGCTTTCCTCACAGGAGCTATTTTTTGGTACTATCTTTCTATATTTACTGGTTTTCTCCAGACATTTTTCTACCCTCCCACTCTCTATCTTAAACATGCCTGTAAGAAGATTTTGATCTGTGCCATAGAAAGAAAAGGGTCATTTTCATAGTTTTCATCTCTGGCCCTTATGAATTAATAAAAGGCCAGGATAGATGGTAATTACTCCCTTGCGGTCCACTCTGACCCTCAGGCCTCTTTGGGCTGTGTCTGTGCCTGGCCCATCTTCCATTTACTGTTTGTTTCTGATCCTGTTCAACTTTACTGTATATTGAGGAAGTAGTCCTTAGTTTCATGCTGCCCTGAATGGCTGTAACATGCAGTTGAGTCAGCCTAATTTCCTTTTGCCCTCTAAAAGGATGCTTCAAAAAGAGCCCAGTGCACTTCCTATTGCCCTCTAAAAGGATGCTTCAAAAAGAGCCCAGTGCACAGAAACAAGCTTTGAGTAGCACGAATGTTGACAATGCAACTTTTGGCTTTACAGGGGCCTGACATTCCCCTGGGGGAAAGGTTGAACCCAAGGATTCTGAGACATGTTCCCTGAGTATACCAGCCTGGAGGGTGTACCAGCCCCAAGCGGGTGAACTTACTTCGAGGTTCTCGGGGCCCATCCACTGTGATTTTGATGGCTCTGTGGTAGGTGGCCACTTGCGGTGGGTTTGTGAAGACAGTGATGGTCAGAGTGAAGCTTTTCCCTGTTGGGACACAAGAGAGAACAAAAAAGAATGAGGTGGTGGCCTGATCATAGCTGTTGAATAACCAATCATTAATTTATGCTTTCCAGCCCTTCAGCACAAGTTGCCAGTTTTAATGACACTCCCAGGATTTTGGCTCAAATTCTGGAATGCGCATTTATGATACTTGTGTAGGTGTAACACTTCACATAGTTATATGGCTTTAATGTAATCATTAATAAACAATACATGATCAAGAAAGATTGGGATTTATTTTCTGTTAAGTCAAGATTTCAGGAAATCATAGAGTCAGATTGGCAGCTCTCCACTCCTGGTTCATAACTTCCCTGCTCCCATCTTCCCCAATTATTTATCACTCAGAGCAAAGAAGAGTAGAAGAAGCCATATCCTTCTTTCTCTTCTTACTTTGTTCTTCTGGAGATTAGGAAAGATAGAATTTCAAAGTTTGGAGATGGGCTAAATTAGAATTATTCTCTCTATATTTGTAAAAGACTAAGTCTGGCTGATTTTAAATATTATTTGAAAATGTCAGATATTATTAGAGGTACTCATGGGATCAGCCAGTATAAAACTGATGACTCATAAATGGACTTAAGTATATGTAACTGACAGACTGAGATTTGATAAGTGCTAGTCATAAAAAATGCACATAATTTCCACGTACACGTTTTATGTATATTTATAAAAGGTGATAAAATCTCCATTGCATATATTCACTAATCTAAAAACATTTCTTGTCGGTCAAGTGGTTCAGAGGATAAATCTGGCTAGCTGACCTTTGGCAAGTCACTAGACACCTCCATGTTCCTCAGTATTCTTAGCTGGAAGATGGGCACATGCAAATTTTCCTACCTTAGAGAGTACTGGGGGAGATTAAATGAGTTACTATGAGTTACACTGTTAAAACAGTATCTGGCACATGGTATTCAAAGGTGTGTGTGTGTGTGTGTGTATGTGTGTGTGTGTGTTGTGTCTGCTTTATTTATTTCTCTTCTCTGCTTCTCACAGGTCTAAAGCAGGACCCTAACATTTGATTAAGTCTGATGTTCAATCTTCCTATATCAATACAGTAGTTCTTTAATCAACACAGTCTCTCCTGTTAATCACGTAGCACAAAGTGAAATCAGGTAAATGAAAGGAAACCTAAACGTGCCCATCCACTCCCTTCCCTGCTCTAAAAACCATTCACCATCTTAAAACTCAACAATCTTTCCTCTCCAAGTTAGAAAGAGCAAATCATTTTCAATTGTCACACGTCTTAACACAAAGGAAGGCCGCAGAAAAATGCTCAATGAAAATAAAATCTTTGGCCACAGCAAGCCACGCTTCCTAATCGTGAGAAATCTCCATCAAACACTCCCCAAGGATGTGGATTCTATATGTATTAAAATCTATAATAAACAGAGCAATAGCAAGTAACAAATAAAGAAGCCTGCTCGCCCACTGTGCCTTTATAACAAGAGTCTCAGCTGACCTGTCTAGTAAACGAGGTGAGGATACTTCTGGGGAGTGATTTCCACCGGGCAGAGCATTAGGTGTACCAGGTGGCTCTGCCTCCAAATCCATCTTTCCCATCAGCTAGCCTGTCCCCAGATCCTAGAGATGAGTCTTGTTGGCCTTTGGGGATTTGCCAGCTTTTGGACATCTTTTAGATGCGACCAGGTGACATTTTGGATGCTTTCCTACCCTGGCATCTAGCTGAAGGAGAGAGGAGTGGGCAGAAGAGGCCTTAGCCAGGCCCAGCAAGCAGGGCATGTGATGTGACGTGGAGGAAGATGCTGCCACAGAAGGAGGCAGGTCCTGAGGGCAACTGCCCATCTCACTGGGCAGTCTCTGGCTTTCCAAGATCAGATCCAGGAGCAACGGCAGCCAGAGCCTGGGAGCAGCCACACCCATATGATCCATAGCTGGCCCTACAAGCCTCATGATCAGCCTGTTCCCTCTCTGTCAAGAACTCACGAAGGTTATCACCTGTATCATCAAGACTGAATTCCAGAACCAGTTTGTAGGTCTTCTCACTAGTAAGACCCTGCCTTGAGTAATTTCTCACTCACTCCCTCCCCTCCTCACACCTGAATCCCGAGGTGCTTCCTCCCAGTTCCACCCACAAGCCATGGCATTGAGATGAAGAGGTCTCCCTTCCTCCACCCACTTCGCCAGCCATCCAGGGTTCCTTGCTGCACTCTTCACTCCAGTCTTCCTGCCTTCAGCATTTGGCAACGGGCAGTTACTTGTTTTCCAGGCAGCCTTCCCTGATGACTACATTTTGCTTTATGGCTGTTTGGGCTGCCTCATAAATCATCCTTCACCTTTGATTATTTAGGGTGTCAGACCGAACAGGGTTTGTGGCTGTGTAGTCCTAGTCTTCCAGAGGGCGGGATCCTTTTCTATATACCCACAAAGCCCTCACAGAAATGTAGGAAAGGGTGCAAGTGGGAAGGGGCTTTAGGAGAGAAGGGGGATTTGAAAATTTTTTTTAGAGTACCCTGAAGGCACAGCTACAGATAATGCCATTGCCCCTGTCCTGAGTAGGTGTAGGGGTGCATGTGTGTGTATGAGAGCGAGACAGAGAGAGACTGAGGTGGTTCTTTCAGCAAGAGAGTTACAAGTTTGAGGATCCAATACAAATGACTTAACTCTTCACATCTCAGTTTTCCCATCAGCAAAATAAGGGGGTTAATGAATTCATGCAATGTGCCTTTCAACTCTCTGATTCCATCTTCCAAGAATGCAGCTGGCCTGGGATGCCCACAGCCACGTGTAGGTGGGCAGATGCACGTGTGATTCTTCTGTTGCCTACGACTTTAGCATCTCAATGACTTCATAAAAATGCTGTATTCATTTCCTGGGGCTCCTGTAATAAATTATCACAAACTGGGTGGCTTAAAACCACAGGAGTATAGACTTTCACAATTCTGGAAGTCAGAAGTCCAAAATCAAGGTGGCAGCAGGGCCACACTCCCTCTGAAGGTTCTGGGGAGGATCCTTCCTTGCCTCTTTCTAGCTTCAGATGGTGGTCAGTGTTCCTTGGCATTTCCTGACGTGCAGCTGTAGCACTCCGACCTCTGCCTCTGTCTTCACACGACTGTCTTCCTACTGTGTGCCCCCCCTCCTTGTAAGGACCATCAGTCATTGGACTTAGGGCCCACCCAGGTCCAGTATGACTTTATCTTAACTTGATTACATCTGGAAAGACCCTAAGCCATATTTTGAGGTTCTAGGTGGACATATATTTTTTAGAGAACACTATTTAACTCAGTACAAATAGCAGATGTCATAAAAGCTCCCATCATGGCTCTACAAGTGACAATTGCTCTACAGGTACCCATGTGTTTTACCCTCTGGAACAGTCCTGCTCCGATGGTGGCTCTCCTACCACCACCCTATCCATGACTCCCCAAATGACAACAAAGAATGGTTGCGTTCATAATATTGGCATTTTTAAGTCATGTAGAACTTACAACTTTTTAAACCTGTTCCCATATACTGTTTCATTTGGTTCTCAAACTAATCTCATGAAATAAACAAGATGGATTTTATTGTTCTTGATGAATAGGTAGCAAAGCTAAGGCTCAGAGATGTTAAGTAAATTTCCCAAAGTCACATAGCTTCGCTATATGGCAGAACCAATATCCTTGAGCTTTCTCCTCACTGTTCTTCCAGTTATTGTCCCTGAGGTCATAAATCTCTACCTGCAAACCCAGTAGCACCAGTACAAGGAATCCGGATTGTAGATACTTTATCCATGCCTACCACTGCCCCAAAAAGTAAAAGCTGTCCCTGTGATTCTAATGTACACATGGTACTCAGCCTGCGTTATAGTTCAAAAGCATTTTCTTACTGAGCTGCATTTGGGCTTCTGGCGGTTGAGCATGACACCCCACCTGGTCAAACACAGACGAATCTATGTTACCAGGAATAAAAATTAATCAGAGTGAATACTTGTGAAATCGTTGCTCATTATCTGAATTCTTATTATTTCATGCCCATCACTTTATGCACAGTCACGAGACGTTTCCACCAAGCATGCGCTAATAGATGGGGTGTTTTGGCCAGTCACAGGGTTCACCAAGGAGGAGACGTTCTGGTATTCTCCCTCACAATGGGCTCTTGTTTACAGCTTTGGGTACAAGGACATTTGCTTATTATTTTATGGACAGAGTGGTGACTTCTTCACAGATGTAGGTGACATTTTTCCACTGTGTGAAAACTGCCTTACGCTTCCTTTGTATTCTTCCAACGAGACCCAGCACAGCCTTGACACTGGGTTGCAGCTGGGCACACCTCACGGGACCCACATGCTGTGCCCTCCACGTGGCCCTGCCCTCTCCGCGGCCCCGCCCTCTCCGCGGCCCCACCCCATGGCTGCTGAGACACAGCCCTTCTTGGCCATCATCTGCAGAAGTGGGACCTGTGCCTCAGGGCACACATATTATGAGCCAAATTCCCTCATTAAAATGACCTATAGGCCTGGTATTTTAAGTACATGGGTGTGGAGCACGAAAGACTCTCAAGTGTTTTTCCCAGGGAGCTGCAGCCAGAATAGTGAGAAGTCGCAGGAGAGCAAGGGAAGGCAGATTGATTAAACAGCAACAGCTCCAAAATGGGCTTTTTGAGATCAAGCGCAAGAGTGGGAGGACGGGGCCACTGCCGAGAGAACCATTGTTCCTGTTGGTAGCCCAGAGGCTCCAAGGCTCCCCAAAGCACTCAGTGGCCTGGGTATGGTAAGGCCAGCAGAAGCTTTGGTCAGTGCACAGATGGCCCTGGCACTGTCCCAGTGTGTGCTGCTGGAAGTTGGCAGCTCTTGGCTCCCGAGGGGCCCGCCACAGGGTCACCGGTGGCCTTTATGAGAGGAAGCCAAGGAAAGGGGTAAACGCCACGTCCTTCTTTCTCCTGCTCACTGAACCCTGACCACTGAGCCTTAGCTCCAGCCAGGTCCTGGGTTCCAGGAGGACCCTTCTTTAGAAGGAAGCACAAACACTTACACTGAATAAGAAGGTGGGAAAAAAACCAACCGGGGCGATGAGGTTTGTCTTGACATAGGCTTGGAAGCAGTGAGAGAGAATTCCATATAAAATCCCATGAAGGTGGAAACACACAGAGGTGATTCATTCAGTGCGGACTCTCAAGCCAACCTACTTAGGTGCAAAACCTCGCTCTGCCACTTGCTAGGTGTGCGACCTTAGGCAAGTTACTTGACCTCTCTGGGGCCTCAGCTTTATCATCTGTAAAAGGGAGTATTCCATCTCATACCATTGTTCTGCAGCTTAAATGGAATACTGAATATAAAAGCAGAGCACAGAGAAGGGTCTCAGTAAATGTCAGTGGAATGATCATTAAAGACATGATAAAGGTGATTCCATGAAGACCAGAGCTATAAGAGACCCCGTAAGGAGCCGGGGAAGAAGTAGCATTGACATCTGCTGTGAGGAGGCGTGTGTGTGTGTGTGTGTGTGTGTGTGTGTATGTGTGTGTGTTCAGCAGGTGATGGAGCTGCTACCAGGCCTAAGTGCAACTTGAACTTCAAGTTCAAGTTCACTCCTGCGCTGCCAGCTGGCGACCTTTGTAAGGCACAACTGTGAGTGGCTGATACGCTATGTAAACAAGCCAGGCCAGTGCTCCTCATGGCAACATGTGTCGTCTCCCTCGACGCCAGTGTGTCCATCCAAATGCCAGGGCAAAATACTAACTGCTTTATTTAGTTGGGAAAGTCATCACGGGGTGAGTCTTCCTGGATATTGCTGCCATGACACACTCCCCAGGGCCAGGCAGCGGGGAGGCCCCAGGTTTAGGCTTGATTAGTCTTGACATTGACAGCCCTGGGGCTGGTGAACTCTGACAGCCAATTGTGGTCAAATAAAGCCACGGCTGGAACCTGCAGTTCCGCATGGCCCGGCGCACTCTCCACTTCCTCACCACATCTGGGAAGTGGCTAAACCTCAGGATTGCTGCAAATGTGCACACTGCTCCCCAAAGAGCTGAGGGTGGCCAGGAGGTTACAAAGCAAAAAGACGCGCAGCTTAGGGTCATTGGCTGCCCAGGTGGGAAGAGCATATTTAAAAGTGCAGCGAGTTCACATCATAGCAGAATCCTTCTAAACCACCCCATGTCTGACGGGGGAGCCGCCACTCCGGCCTCCTCTGGTCCGGTTTGCGGGTATCCCCAGTCTACCTGCCTTGGCTCTGCAGGGTCCTCTGTTCCTGTCACTCTCCTTAGTGTAGGTCTGGATGCATGAGTCATCTTCTCCTTTCTGGGACAGTTTCAGGGGATGTAAAACTTGCTGTTTGTCACGAAAAGGAAGGCTGCAGACACAAAGGAGCCCTCTGCCCTGGGGGCTCACTATCCTTAGGAAATGTAATCACAACATTTTTCACTCGCTTCTCTATGTCTGCAGGAAAGCCAGTTGTGCCCAGAGCCTTGAAACGCCCAAAGACTGAGCAAGGAAAAATAAAAGAAAAACACCGCAGCTTTCGAAAACCAAGAGATGCAGTGAATCGGGCTCGAGTTCTGCTCTTTGCAAATTCAGGAAATCCCACAAGATCCTGAAAGGTTGCAGGGAGATTTCTCCTTTCACAATAGATGGCTTTGGGTCTAATTTTAACGGTGGATAACTAAATATAAAAATTAACACACTCTCAGATTCCGGGAGTTGTCTGCATTTGGAGTATTTTTTATGAAGCATTTTTAATTTGGATTTCTCACTTTTCCACTGGAACTACCTAACGGCCAAATTCATGCTTATGCTCCTCTTCCATTTCCTTACCCAAACATTTCCCACTATTTTTGACAGTGGAGCTGTATAATTAATTTATTTGGGGATTTCTGGACAGGGTACAAATCCTTCAACTTGCACATAATTTCCTGGTTCTCTAAACTGAATTGAATTAAGATGTTGGCGTATGGTATATACTTGTGTGTAAAGTGCCCATATTTGCAGATTGCTTCATCCAGTCGCACTCACATCAAACATGCACAATGTAGACTTGAGGCCTAAGCTTGGCACCAGGGTTACCCTCGAAAGTCAAACTGAAAATCAGGTCCTTAAAATACAGAACTCAGTTTTCCATGGAAACAGCATTTGTTTGGAATTATGGGTTGTTTGAAAAATAGCTATTTTACCTGAAGAAAATCGAAGACATGCAAAGCATTTTCTCTGGAGATATTCTATGAAAATGAATTGTTTGAGGAAAGAAACAACATCTTACTCATCTTTGTATCTCCTATTCTGAGGCAATAAAGAAAAGTTTGATAAATGAGGCCAGGTGTGGTGACACAGGCCTGTAATCCCAGCACTCAGGGAGGCCAAGATGGGAGGATCACTGGAGCTCAGGGGTTCAAGACCACTCTAGGCAACATGGTAAAACCCCATCTCTATCAAAAATACAAAAAAAAAAAAAAAATTAGCTAGGCTTGGTGTCACACATTTGTAGTCCCAGCTACTCGGGAAGCTTAGGCACAAGAATCGCTTGAACCCAGAGGTGGAGGTTGCAGTGAGCTGAGATTGTGCTACTGCACTCCAGCCTGGGTGACAGAATGAGACCCTGTCTCAAAAAATCAATGAATCACTCTGTAAACTTTCAGTTTGATAGCCGGTCCTTTATGACATGAAGTTCCATTTGGAAGGCATGGCTTGCTTTTTCCACGTCACAGTGTGCTGGGCTCAACTGTAGACAGGGAAGAGCTTAGGCTTGCAAAAGGGGTGTGGGGGCAGGCCTCTTTCTTTGGCGGAATGTCACCTATCCCGCAAAGCACCATAATGTTCTCATGCAATTTTGCATTTCCTTTCTCCAGACTTCATTTTCCCTTTCTAATCTTCCTTTTCCTTTTGGTGTCACAGTTTCCTAGGATCTCAGCCTGGGAACCAAGTTTTAACCCAAACACCCCAAGACCCTGAATTCACAGCCCCCTCGAGACCAAGGCTACACCTGCTGCCCTGTGCTTCCCCCAAGGAGAGCCACCGGTTTCACCAGTCTCCACTCATCCATCAGGCTGTCTTTGAGCCGGGGTCACACAGGGCAGGTGACCAGAGTGACCTCCTGGGCCCGGCCTCCTCCTGACTCTGATAGTGCCCCTAGCCGGGTGCCTCAAACACACAGCCCAAGGCCACATGGAGCTGCAGCAGGGAGGCCTCAGGCATGGACATTCTTCAGGGAAGGCAGCCTTGGGGGGCATCAGCTCCTGCTCACTAGCCGTGCAGCACCTGGTGCTGCAGGTAAGAAGAAGGGCAGGCGTGTGTGGAGGTAGAGAGAGACGAGAGGGAAGCTTGAGGCAAGCTTGAGGTAGGAGCTGACTTCTAGGTACAGTGCCATCTACCAAATGGAGTATTTGCAAGCTGGATATACATGTGCCTGCGGCTGCCTGAAAGGAGAAAGGAGAGCTTTCAGTTGCTGGATGGGTCTCTAAGCTCCCCATGCACCCTCCAAATGTCCTTTCTATTCTTTAAACTGCAAGCCAAGTATCTTTCCACAATTTGTATCTGGAGTCACTTGTAAGTGGTTCTCCATTTCATTAGGATCAGACCAAATTCCCAGCGTGGATGTTAAGGCAATCCCTCCCCTATCTCTCTCTAAGGCTCCCCGCCATCACCCCCTAATCCTGGCCACTGGAGCATCTCTCAGCTCCCAACAGGCCAGGTGCTCCTTCCTCACTCTGCTTTCTCTGCTGAGACAATGATTCTTCATTCCTCCACTGGGATAGTCTCCTTGTCACCTGCAGGTCTCAAGTGACTGACAAGTGGTCCAGGTAGACCCCAGAACCTTCACTAGACTAGGTTCTGCACTGCTGTGCCTTGGCTCCTGCCACACACACATCTATCATGTGTTATCTAGTCAGAACAGGATGGCCTGCTTAATTGCCATGTCCTTCACTAGCTCCCAAGGCTGTGGCTTCTCTTTGGCTGACCTTTGTATCTCTCATGCTAGCCCAGTGCCTGGCACACAGTAGGTGCACAATGTATATCTGATGAATGAAATGAATGAATGAATGAATGAATGAAATGCCCTCAGTAAATGATCTTGCGGGGGCGGGGCAGAGGAAGAGTT
The DNA here is from genome assembly GCA_963573385.1 of Cacajao melanocephalus. Classification (NCBI taxonomy): domain Eukaryota; kingdom Metazoa; phylum Chordata; class Mammalia; order Primates; family Pitheciidae; genus Cacajao; species Cacajao melanocephalus. The sequence goes on from CAUYLG010040620.1 coordinate 126,732, forward strand.
CTAATAAAATAACGATCGATAGTATATTTCCATCACAGGATCACTGCCCAACAAAGGTTTGTAATTATATTATTATATGGCCATTTATTTGTGAATATTCATGGAATTCCTGCTGTATCTCATGTACTCTCATTTTAGTAGGTCTTTAGTAGGACAAAAGAATATAAGTTCCTTGCCATTGAGGAGTGGGTCTTAAAAAATAGTATCATGCCCAGCTTTTCTGATTCTGAAAGACCCATGCTGCCTTTGGTCTGCTCTCTCCCCTCCTCCCTCAGGGATTCTCCCTGCAGAAGGAAGAACATCATCAAAAGGGGTCATAGCTCTTTTTCCTAAGTCTTGTTACATACACACCATCTCACTCTTATCATCCTAACACAGATGATATGAGTCATAGATGAAAGGCATTGTTTTACCTATAGTACAGAAGGGGAGACTGAGGCCAGCACATCTAAGTGAATCCTACAGCTGTGCCCACTTCTCATATTACATCATGCTACTTTCCTAAGACTCACAGAATCATTGCTAATAGAAGATGTGTGTATTTTCTATGTCCTTATTATGAATCAAAGGAATATTAAATGGGACATGGGTTTGGTGTAATCTAGAACTCAGGGATTTGGCCAGAATGCAAGATAATGGTGTAGTAAGAACCTTTCCAAGTAACAGCTAGATTAACCAGTGCTCAGTTTATATGTGGCCAAAAGAGAAAAACATGCGTGGATGTTCACGTGCAATTTATGAAAATGCTGAGATACAACCTTAAGAATGGCTTCCAGAGGAACATCCCAGAAGCCCTCAAGGGCAGTCCAAGGCAAGCTGCCGTGGCACTGCTACAAAACCCCTTCAACTTGGGTGGAGGCAGCAGTGATCGCTCAGGAAGAATGTGATGCTGTCGGGTGCCAGCCTGTGTAGCCCAGTGACAGGACAAAGGGATTATTCTGCTTCATTATTACAGCGCAGTGTTTACTGTTAAAATACGATTGGGAATTAAAAGGGGCACATATGAATCATAAATATTTGCATGCCACTAATATTTGGACAAAAGAGTCGGAAAGGCTAAGTTGGGAGAACTTCTTTTCCCATGAAAAGCAGTGCTTCAAATTACAGTACATATTTAATTTCGTTTCTCCAATTGCTGACTGGAATCTCAGTGCCTGACGCATATAACCCTTTCGTGGCCTCAGAACTGTATCGGGCCCTGAAATAAGGATAAAGGTTGTGTTTTCTCCTCAGAAGCTCAACCATTCAGACAAACAAAAAAGCAGACCCCTGGCTGTTGTTGCTGTTTGCTGTTGTTGGCTATTCACTCACAGAGTCCCCACTGTCTGTCCCATGGTGTGGGTGTCACAGCAAAAATTAACAACTCCTAACCTATGTCTTGTCTCAGGTAATCAATCCTCACTGTCCCTCTGTCTTCCCATGGACAAGGTCAAAATCGGGCTCAGACAGGTCAAGTAACTTGTTCAAGGACAGATAGCTCCCAGCCAGTGGTTCTCCACCGGGGCAATTTGCCCCCAAGGGACATTAGGCAATGGCTGTAGACACTTCTGGTTGTCACAGCTGGGAGGGTGGGTGCTAGTGGCCACAGGGTAGAGGCCAGGGATGCTGTTAAATGTTCAACCATGCCCAGGAAAGCCCCTCACAGCAAAGAAAAACTGGCCCTAAATGTCAACAACATCCAAGTTGAAACATGGTGGGGAAGTTAGTAAAGTCCACGTACTGACCACTAGGCTGCACTGCCTAACATCAAAACAGTCCTGAAAGTCATTTGTTCACAGACCCTGTATCAGGCAGCATCTAGTCACTGATGATACCACCTGGAGTTTTCTAGTCAAGGGCTGGATCTCTTGCTTTTGGAAAATTCCTGGGAGCCCACCTCCTCGGGGCTCCTCAGCACATCTTCATCTCCTTTCTGCAGTGCTTGGGTCTCTGTTCCCATACACCCTTGCATGCCACAGCTGTTTTCAAGCTTTTTCCCCAGTGACCTTCTCACTAGAGCACACCTATGGCAAATCGTGAGCTCTGTTCAGACCCCAGTTCAGATGCCGTCTATGAGCTCCCATTTGGATAGTTAATGCTTAATATCGCAGATTAAATGACACGCAAGTGATTTCTATGTCGAATCTAGGAGCGTTGCTCCACTGCGGGGTGCTTAAAGGAAGCAGATGTTTACATGGAGAAGGAAAGTTAGATGTGAGGGTTTCCATGGAGCACAAAAGCAAGCAAACAGACAAACCGACAAAGCAGACACAGCCGGAGTTATTCCAGAAACTGAACCTGCAGTAGGCTCTACCTCGATGTGCTGGGAACACCTAGGGGAGTCTCCCTGCAGATTTTGTTTTCAAATTACCGTTCCTGAACCTCAGTATAAAAATGAAACAAAACTGACATGCTGGAGCAGGTGGGAGAAAGCTCTGGAGGAACCCAGCCAACTGCCTGCCGGTGGCATCTGCAAACCCATCCTGTGGGTGGCAACCCACAAACCTTGGTCCTGTCTCACCTCCTGCCATACAATGCCTTAATTTTTATTTAAGGTATGCAGACTGAGCCATTTTGGTGTCTGAGAGTTGTCTGTCAGTGACACACACCAGGACCTTGCTTTTATCACTTTTTGTTTTTTGAGACAGAGTCTTGCTCTGTCACCCTGGCTGGAGTGCAGTGGCACGATCTCGGCTGCAACCTCCACTTCCCTGCCTGATTCAAGCAATTCTCCTGCCTCAGCCTCTGGAGCAGCTGGGATTACAGGTGCCCACCACCACGCCAGGCTAATTTTTGTATTTTTCGTAGAGATAGGGTTTCAGCATGTTGGCCAGGCTGGTCTCAAACTCCTGCTGTCAAGTGATCCTCCTGCCTCAGCCTCCTAAAGTGCTGGCATTATAGGCAAGAGCCACAGCACCTGGCCCTTTATCACTTTTTTTAATAGGAGTAGCCACTGTCCACTGACATCAATTCCCATTCCTAGATCAGTGGCTCTGTGGCCTCTCCACTGAAGTGTTCAAGGAAAAGTAGCGAGCCTCTGGCAGAGGGCTTTCTAGTTTCTGCAGTCCTTATGGACTTCACCGTGTGTGACATTCATGAGTGGGCGGCTACAGTGGGGAGCCTTCTTGGAGAAGCTGCCCAGCTGTGTGCACCACCCAACCTGCAGCCACTCTTCCGGCCACCATGCATCCCTGACCCAGGATGGCAGGCAGGGTCAGCAGAGCCACGGGAATGGTGCAATTCTATGCATAGAGAACACAGGTATGTTTTTCTTTTTAAAAAACTTTTAACATTCAGTGATGTTCTCTATTTCTTATCCTACGAAAAATTTTAAACAGAAATTTGTCATAAATTTTAAAATAAGGTTTTTTTTTTTTTTTTTTTTTTTTTTTTTTACATTTTGGTAAGTTTGTAGGGAGGCAGAATGTCAGAATAAAAGGGGTAAGGGAAGCATTTTACAACCATGGATGATCAGGGCTAGATCATGCAAAACTTGAGCTAGATCAGTTTCTCAGTCGCAGCACTGCTGACATTTGGGTCTTTGCTGGGAAGGCTGTTGGGTGCGTGGTTGGATGTTTAGTAGATCCCTGACCTCTGCTTACTAGGTGCCACTGGCACTGCCCCAATCCAGTACATGACCACTGAAAATATCTACAGATACCGCCAAATGTCTTCTGGGGGTCAAAGTCACCCCAGTTGGGAACCACTGAGCAAAATTATCATCAAAATTGATAAGCAGGGAGATAAGATACTGATAATAAACTGCCAAGTGGTTTCAGATAGAATAATAAAGGCAGGACATTTGTTACAGGTACTAGAGACATGCCATTTAAAGAGGCAGACAAAGCCTTACTATGATGTGAGTTTAGACTAGCTCCTTATTAATTATAGATAGATAGAAAGATAGACAGATGATTGATACTATCCTCTATTTAATAGTTTCAAAAAGAATTATGGAAAAAAATCTGTAAAGACCCCAAACCAATGCCTTGAGCAAACTGGACTGTTTCCACCTCCAGAGATCTGATAAGCACATGGATGATCAATTATGCTCAAATTGCCCTTATTCCTGTGAGTTACCTTTGTTTGCATAAGATGACTCAACTAGGGCCACATGCCACCCCTGAGTGCTGGCCAGCCCTCCTATTAACTGGACAGGCACGTCCTTGTGTTAGGTGACAGGGGAGGTGGGGTATATTGGCCCTGCCCATATATTCTTAATGATGGTCTTAAATCTCAAGGTAAAAGCCTAAATTAATCCAAGGTGAAAAACAGGAAATTTACTTACATCTTCTTTGAGAAAAACACAGTTTAAATGACTGCTAAATGAATGCTTCCTCACTAAGGAAACCAGAGGAAGCGCATTTTCAGTCTAGCAGCAGAATAGCCATGAGCCTCTCAAAAGCAGTTGCTGGGATTCTCCTGTGGCCCTCAATTACCTGACACCTTCCTTGGAAAGTTCAGTGACGTCAAATGGAGTTCCTGAGTGGGGCATGCTGCCCATTATAGGCTAATAGGGGCTGGGCAATGTGCTGGAATCCCAAATCAGTGCAGTGCAAACTGAATGCCATCAATAGCCCTCTCTTCAACACAGACCAGAATATATCTCTGTTAAATATGGGACTCACAGCAGAACCAACGATGGAGCGTAAGCGCTGCCTGAAGTCCATGAATGCATGTTTATAAATTCCAACGCTGAAGTGCTGTAATCCGTCCCCATGCCCCGCCAGGGAGCTGACAAAATGAGCACATGGGAAAGTATTCATAGGCAGCTCATTCAATCCACATTGCTCCTTATTAATCTCCATTAATTGTTTTATTTGGGCTTTAGAAGAGAAGATGTTATTAGCACAAATTTAGGTCCTCAAAGATAATTTGGCCCAAGAAGTCTCTCAATGGAAGTATGGACATTTTCTCCCCCTCTCTCTCATACACACACATACACACACACACACACACACACACACACACACACAATCCACCGGCTAAGAATCCAACGGAGACTTCAAAACCACACACCCTCTCCGTATTGATAGTACACGGTTATTCATAAACATCTCCTTACTGATCTGAACTTGTTTCATAATTACTGACTGAAAGTATATAGCCATAAGACAGTACACCAGCTGGACGGTTGGCCTCCCAGCACATTGAGAAGCCAAGTCAGGTCGACCGCCTGAGGTTAGGAGTCCAAGACCAGCCTGGCCAAAGTGGTGAAACTCTGTCTCTACTGAAAATACAAAATTATCTGGACGTCGTGGCAGGCACCTGTAATTCCAGCTACTTAGGAAGCCAAGGTAGGACAATCACTTGAACCCGGGAGGTGAGGTTGCAGTGAGCTGAGATCGTGCCACTATACTCCAGCCTGGGCAACAAGAGCAAAACTCCATCTCAAAAAAAAAAAAAAAAAAGGCAGTATACCATCTCTCCTTGTCAACAAGTAATTTTTCCTGAAAAATAATAAAAAAAAAACCCAGAAACACAGAATATGTTCTTTTTAGCCAGCCTTCTCCACCCTCTCTTGCCCCTTGCCAACCAGCACAAAAAAAGAAAATACAAAACTGATTTATTAGAACCAGAGCAGGGTTGCAGCCGTTGGCTGGATCACTGTTTATGTCTATAATGCTTGTTGCTGAAACAGGAAGCTCTAAAAATCACTCAACCATTATTTCTCTTGCAGGCACTTTCTGATTGATAGTCTTCTGTCTGACCAAAAAGAAATGCCTCCACCAAATGCAAGCCGGCTGGCAAGGAAGGGGTTGAGGGTGGGTGGAGAGAAGTGATGGTTTCTGCCCATCAAACTGTAAAATATTGTTCATACAAATAACCTAAATTTAAAAAAGCTGTGTGACACCATCAGCAATGCCTGGCACGTCATAAAATCAGCAAGAAAACTATGAAGGGATCAACTGTGAAACTGGGAGTTGCGAGCACAAGCAGTTTTCAAGAAAGCTTTTCCTGCCAGTCCTTGCCATGACTGGGCCACCTCAGACTTTAAGCAGGGCAGGGAGCAACTTGCTTTAGGAAAGTGTTGCTGCCCTTTTATTGGCAAATGTGAAACAGAATGAGAAGCCTGATCTCTAGAGATGAATTCTACCTCAGATCATGGATGCAAGCTTTTGACCTGCCCATCGAAAGGCAGTGGAGGCTTGGTATTATCAGAAACTGGGTCTTTTTTTTATCTGTATTTGCTCACAGTGAGATCTGAAAACAGATTTCAGTATATATATTATTTTAAAGTGTAGATCAGTATGTAACAGAAAAAAGTGGGAAAATGGGAGAGTTGATTTTAATGTAACTCATGTCTTTTCCTTATATTCTCTCCAGATCCGACTGCCAGCTTATACCATAGATATTATCTGTGAAACAAGTCTGGGGTGTTCAGATGATTTTTCCTTCTTCTATTATATGAATCTGTGATAGAATAGAAAAGGACTTGGACCCTACAATAATACTGTGAGTCATTCAGATCATCTCGTGGTAACAACCACTACATAAAGCCATGTCTCTTTGTTTAGAATACCAGCACTGTTTATCCTTCCCTAAATGTACCTTCTCTTCCTCTCAACCACAGTCTTCTACTCACCTGAAAGGCAACCTCCCATGCTGTTCCCCAAATCATGTAAAATAACTTAAGAATGAAAATGCTTTAAGTAACTAACATTACACAAATATGCAATAACGCAGATTGTGACAGGATAAATATTATGTCTGGGAAGATATTCACAGCAAGAACATACTGAAGGAATTTCATTGTATAAATGTGTTGAGAAAGGGTGCTATTTTGAAAGTGGACGAGATGAAAGCTGCCAGGGAGGTCAATGTAAACACAAATTCCGCCAAGAAACTCAACCCCATCCTGACAGGCCACAGAACACTTGGCCTCACGGGGGGTTGGGTGTGGACACAGCAGGAGGGAAGCGACTATCCTTTCAATGACAGAATGGGCCCCCTCCCCTTTACCAATGATGACATGTGTGTGTACCTGATGGCCGTCCAAAGGCCTGGCTAGTGGATTCTAGGGGATCTATTTTCTTAATTATACAAACCAGACCCCAGCTATAACAAAAACACAGGTGTTACTGAAAACAGCACAGGTTCAAGAAAATGTCTAGCTCATTTGTTCATCTATTTATTCATTTTCAGGTACCTACTCTGTGTGGCATAGGGCTACGCTGGCCCTCCAGGACCAATGCAAAGTTCCAAATTCACAGATTTTTGGCCTGGGGTCCATGGGTCCCCAGAAGGTCCATGAATGAGTTCTGGCAGCCTAGAAACTGAAATGATATACGAAACTCTGTGTGTAAATGAACTAATACATTTTTTTTAATCCTTGGAAGAAGGCTTCTGAAGGTTTTCAAAAGTATCTATGATATTCCCAAAAGATTAAAAATCATATCCTAAGAAAAAACGAGAAAGAAATGTGCAGTGGACTATCTTTGCTCCCCCATTATCAATGAAGCAGCTGATAATACAGTTGGATAAATTTCTTCTTTGGTTCTGAAATGAAATTACTAAAGCTGTATTTTCTGATTGATCAGTTATTCTCTTACTGATTAAATACTCCAACAGGGATGAAGTAGTCACAGATTTCATTACTAAAATTTCTTTTCTTTCTTTCTTTTTTTTTTTTTTTGGAGACAGAGTTTTACTCTTGTTGCCCGGGCTGGAGTGCAGTGGCATGACTTCGGCTCACTGCAACCTCTGCCTCCCGGGTTTAAGCGATTCTCCTGCCTCAGCCTCAGCCTCAGCCTCCTGAGTAGCTGGGATTACAGGCACCCACAACCATGTCTGGATTTTTTTTTTTTTTTTTTTTTTTTATTTTTATTAGAGATGTGGTGTCACCATGTTGGCTAAGCTGGTCTTGAACTCCTGACCTCAGGTGATCCACCTACTTCAGCCTCCCAAAGTGCTGGGATTACAGGCATAAGCCACCGCGCCAGGCCACCGATTGCTAAAATACCTTAAATATCTTTCAGCTGAAGCCATGATACACTTTCTTGCCATTCTAAAGGTGGCAGGTGATGTGGCACCTGCCTCAACTGCAGATGTAAACTGATGTAAGCTGCTCAGTGAATTCGTTTCACCCAAGAGAATCCCCTTTGACCCTGAACTTTGATTTTTTGGGGGTGTCATGGAGTCCCAGTCCATTTGGCTAAAATGTGAATTGTTCTGAACAACAACCTCTGTGCTCACATGACCTGTGGAGTTCAGCCTGATCCTCAGAGCTCCCAGCTGCTATCTCTTCCTCCTTTGTAAAGGAGCGGTCGATTTACATAGAGATACTGAATCAAAGGGAGACACATTCCAAGGGTGAGATACACACTGAACCAAGATTTAAACTGCCAGGGAGAAAAAGGAGGGAATGGAAGAAAAGAGAGAAGGTTCAGGCTTCTGTGGGGCCAGTGTAGCCAGCAAGCCCGTCAAAGCCGGACAGGCAGGTTTTCCCAGTTGCGGACTGAACCCGAGGTTAGGAGCTGTGATCCTGGATGGCAGCCAGAGCCCAGATAGATCCGTTTTATAGAACAGAGAAAAACCCTTCCATGTTCAACCTCTGGCAGTTTCTCTGAGGTTTACAATCCCCATGGACTGGCAGCTGGTAGCAGAAAGAGAACTTCTTTTTCTGCCTTTCATTTTGCACCACGTACAAGGCCCCTTGGAGAAACCATCAGACCGGTGGCTTTTGAGAGAATTCAAAATTGGCATTGAAAGTGTGGATGAGCCAAGAGCCAGGGCCTTCTGAGCTGCGGCATGGTGTGTCCATGCCAAGGGTATATTTTCAAGCACATTTTCAAAAACAGAAAATGAAACAGTCATCTTAAGATCACTTAATAAAATGTAATAAAACTTTTAAAGGGTAAGAGTAAGTGAAGAAGATTAAGACTAATTGTCAAAATTAGTGAGAATCATCTGCTCTCTTCCTAATGGGAAGCAAATTGCAAAAAAAAAAAAAAAAAAAAGGAAAAAAAATCTGGCAGGCTTTGGTGTTGACACTTACACTTGAAAGAGAAAAATCAAATTATATTTTACGACTATGGAAAGAAATTATGAGACAGAGTCAAATCGGGCCTTCAGACAGCTCATTTAGTTTTGCAGCACTGACCGGAAAAAAAAACCATATGTATAATATATGTATATACATATAATTCAAGACCAACAATATTCACATCCATAGTAATTATATCCAATTAGGGTTCCTGTATTTTTTATTGCTTATTATCACTGGTGGGAAGGAGAGCCTGTTCAAAATATTGTCCGTTTATGGCATTTCAACTAATTTTCTCATTCCAGAGTATGGGAAGACAGCCCAGCCTGGGTTGCAGCTATTTTACTTTTTGGGGTTTATGCAAACTCAAGGGCATTCTGGCACGAATCCTGCAGCCAAATGCAAACACTCCACACCTTGGGGAAACAGTTCACTGTTACCCAAGTAAACACAAGCACCTATTAGTCACCCACTCAAAACAGAAATGGCCAATGAGGGATGCAAGATCAACCCTCAACACCAGAGAAAAAAGCACGCTGCTTTCAAAATCTCATTTTTTTATGATCACTGATTTACTGTGTATTGCCGGAAAGCCACTACTGAACTTCTTGTGGGCAAATGTCACTGGCATGGATCATTAAATAGTTTTGAAAACTTCTATAACCAAAACCTAACATGTAGACCTACACAGATGCATAGTATGATGATAATATATTCTCTAAAAAAGCAATTCAATGATACTCAGCTATTGATTTCTAACAGCAGAAATCCACAAGAACTGAATTAAGAGAGTTAGCTAGGCTGATGGGCATGGACTAGGCTGTGGGGCCTTTGTTTTTTATTGGCTTCTCACCCGCTCTGCCAATTACTCATCCGAAGCCTTTAAGATGTTTTCTGAACACACATCTCTGAATCATAATGCAAATTCCATTTACTGAAAGGTGGGGACTTTTAATATAAAAAGGGAACCCATTTAATGATTTATGCTTTTATATCTTATAGCATCACTCATGCTTTCAAAAAGTGGATATAATTTTCTTTGCATTACCCTATTATTAATATAGTACCATGAACATATATTTTCAATCACATATATAAATTTTTTATTTTCTCCAGCTATGATTCTATTATGAAAATGCTCCAGATAGCTAGGATAGCAAAAATAATCACCAAAATAATCAACACACATTTACTCCTTGCTCCTTTCTGACTAATCAAATTCCCTGAGAACTGAGATTTTCTTTTTAAATGTCTTTATAAACAGTAATAATTTCTCTTATTTTAAATGTTGTTTGATTGGTGCTTCTATTACTGGAAGTCTTTTTATTATACTTGCAATAACTTACTTGTAAGCTTATTCTGTACTATATTACAAAAATGAGTTAAAAAAAAAACTATCTTACCTCCCTCAATTTTTAGTACTTGTTGCTGTTTATAAAATATGATTTAGTTTTTAAATATACAGAAAACATACTACTTGAAAATAATTAGAAACCAGAAAAAATTACAATACGCCAAGATTCCTGTTTCTGCTCTAATACTTTGATAATGGGTTAAAGGCAAAGAAAAATAAAACCACACATAGAGCTGAACTAATGTAACAATTTCTTGGATAGTCCAGTCTCTAATACTATTAGCATCTAAAATGTTAACCAGGCCCAACTCCTCCTCCTAAATAAGGCATTCAAAAGAAATACAACAGGAAGGTCACGCTGCCATCAATGGTACTAACACTATTTCTTCATGTCTTTTCCTAAAAAGGTAAGCTTGCTGGAAACCATATTTCAACATCATACACTAGAGATCCCTAAAATTATTAGAAGTGATCATTTGAAACTCTGTCACTTGTCACAGCCCACAGCTCATACGTCAACAGTTTCCATTAAGCAGATTTTGTATTATTATCAAAGAGAGAACCCTCATTGTATAATCCTAGTTTCCATTAAGGTAAGTTTTATATTATTTGCATTTTAATAAAAATCTCAGGGGTTTTTTTGAAATTCACAATTCCTACTTTGCATGTTCCAGATCAGTCTTAAACCAACTCAGTAACAGAAAGCAAATAATGTAGAGTGAGATTCTGCTAAAAATATTAAACTTTAAATCAATATTTTTAAGAGCTTGACATAGCAATAAGAATGTTAAGACAGACCGAGTTTCTAGGAATTCCATCACAGAAATCACTAGAATTCTGAAATATGGGTTTTTAGCATGAAACGTGTTTCAAGCATAGTTTTGACAGATAACGTACCTCTTCCACTTCGACCGACAAACCTGAGGTCATTGAATCTTGCCACTTGGTTCTTCATGGCTGCGGTAGCATTTCTTAACTCAGCAGAGTAGTTTTCATCATTGCCGGCCATCACAGTGACTAGGGTGCCATCTGGAACGTCCCCTAGGGCCACCACCTAAGCACCAGTCAAGAAAGAAATGCAGACATCAGGAATGTTACACACACACTTTTAGGGCATTTGTGTAGAGATTATTCTAAAATGAAATGTCTATTTGATGATTATTTTAGGTTGTAGAGGAATAGCAATCATAACTTAAGGAAAACAACGGAAAAGTTATAATGGGAAGACACTTTTATTGTATTTTACGTTGATGCAAAAGTAATTGCGGTTTTTGCATTTTTTTAAATTCCAAAAACCGCAATTACTTTTGCACCAAAACTAATACATTATGCATAACTACATGTAAATTTTCAAATAACGACACATTTACTAACTTCACCTAATAAAGCCAGATAAGGTCATATAGCACAGTTGGAGCAAGACTAACCATAGCAAAGTATCAAGGATTTTGAGTAGCTATGCTGTCTCCTGCACACAATCATCTCTTTTTAATTCCTTCCACCTGAGAAACAGAACATCCTGTGTTCATAAGTTTATAATCTAACACATCTTTTGCCTGTTCAGACCTCCACTGACAGACTGAACAAGGCCCAGACTTTACTTTTAGAAAACAAACAAATAAACACAACCAAAACTTATTTCTGCTAAAATTAGATTTCATCTTGCTGACGATTCCTAAGTAATTAACTATCCGTCTACAGTTCATCTGATACCTCCTACTCACTCCTGTTATCTTGAGTTTTACTAGCAAATGAATTCTAGAACACAAGAAAAAAAATCAGAAATGTATCCTTTGTTTATTACTAATTACAAAATCAACAGACCTCAGAAAGACGGGGCATTCACTTCTATGCACCCCTCTCAATTCAGGGGTGAAACTGGGTTGCATTTTTATATCTGTGAGTCCCAAGGTGTGGTAACTCATGTCCTCACAGATGCCTGAGGTTTTCTGCTAGCCCAGCTGATCTTGACCAGGAATTTCTTTAATGTAACTGAATAGGTATAAAGTCTTATCAGGGCTATTGGAGAAAACTGGTAGATAAATATTTTTTATACTCAAGTAATCAAGAAAATGAATTTCAAAGTAAAATGCTCTGAAGAGCATGACCAAGATACTTCGCACAATAGTAACAAGTGCTTGGCTATCATTCAGCCCTTCTAGAAACAATTTTCGATTTTCGTGGTCTAGATATTTATTATTGCTATATTTCCATTGTTTCTATTTTTCAAAGGAGTCATGCAATTTCAAATTGAAATGCCCCAAGCTGTATTTATTCTGATCAGTTCTGACATTCTTTATGGTACTTTCTTAGTCAGTAGTGACATTTATATTAACTCATTCTGATTACATCATTTTTGGTTGCTGTTTTTGAATTGGTAACAGTAAAGCATTTCTTAATCTACTGTTATTATTCCTTCCTCTGACTCCTACTTTCCCATTTTTACCTTAATAATTGCTATGTAATTTTTTTTGTAGTATATATTTTCAGGCCTCTTTTTCTATATGTAAAAAAAGACTGCTATGGACTCACTTGTATGATATCAAAGTCATGTTTCTGAAGATTCCCATCTTCATGATCTGCCTAGCCATCACCTTTCCCTATGGCCTCCAGATGACCATCTATTGTTTTTATTCATTAGAACTGCTTCAGTCCTGTGGTTCTAACAAGCATGGCACACAACATGAACTAACTCACTATGAGAGATGAACATACTTCCAACCCCAAGACTATACCAGGATAATCTAGTCTCATGGAAACAGGGAGGCATTTTCCTCTATTTTATCCAATTTGCACTGTCAAACAAGGTCTGGGCCTTGTATCTCTTGTTTTAATCCTTTCATTCCAATTGTTGGACATGTTTTCCGTATAGGAGATTTTAAAACACTGCTATTTATTCCCCAAGTACCCTCTAATTAGCTATTTAGTTCCCATTATAAGTGTGTTTGTTGCCATTTCATTAAGAGCAGTAATACAATTCCCTTTTTGTTTTAAAAAGATATCATTGAAATAAATCTCCTTGATCAGTTATTTGGTTATTGTTACTGTTTTTTTTTTTCTATTCCCGAAAAATGGGCCTGCTTTATTTTGCTTTTTTTAGTCTCTTACAACAAATTTTCCCCCTTTTTTCACTATTTTCACTTCCCTTTGTAAAGTTAGCTCACAGTGTTGAAATGCCCTTTTTGAACACATATTTTTACTTCCTCATCTTCATCTCCCTGTGGTGACCCAGGCTTCTCAATTTTAACTCAACATTCAGAAGGTACACAGGGACTGCCTAGACTACGTGGGTTTCAAACTGAATAACTCATTGTTGGGTCTGAATCTGTAAAAAGATTAAAATAAACAAATCCCTTTTTTATAACTACAGGAATGTATTCTGAATTATCTGCCTCCTACTGCTGGTTCCTCTCACAGTGCTCCATGCCTGTGCCTCTCTCATCTTTCCAATACTATCCTCATTAGTAATCTGGCAAATTCATGAGACCTTCGCCAAGTTGAAACAAACATAAGATAAAATTATCATGGAGGCTAAATAAGAAAAGATTGTCGATGTTGGAATTTAAGAATTTAAAAAATAGAAGTTTAATTCCCACTCCTCTCTCTCTCTCTCTCTCTCTCTCTCTCTCTCTCTAATAAAGCAGAATCAAAGATATTTGGGGACCTACATATCATTTACTTGGCCTTGTATTGATCTCTGAGGGATTTTTTTTTTTTTTTGGCAGGGGGCGGGTACAGGGAAATTATTAAATCCAGGGCAATTTCATTAATAACATATATTGCCCAGTTGTTAACAAGCATACTTAAGCTAGGTTTAAAAAGTTTTTTAAATTTAAAACTAACATGTGTGCTAATTTGATACAGATTTTGTCACTGATGGGCAATATGGGGAGAATGAAAAAATATCTAACTTCAAACAGAAAAAAGAAACAACTGGAATGAAATGCTATAAACAATAGGTAAGGAAACACAAACATTTACATTTTAACACAGACCAAACAGGCAAGAAGGGACTTGCTGGCCAAAGATATCTCATATTTTGTTTTACTTCTCTGTTTTTAAAGTATCAGGAAGTTGGGCAAAATATCAACTCTCTTCTGTACTACATGGACCTCCCAATTCTGTTCTTGGCTAGTCTGTTCACAGTTCAAACTGGCATTTTAACCAGTTCTAATTAGGTTGAAATTACAGTTACAATTCATTTACTTCAAATCTCTTAATCTTCCAGTGCTTCAAAGAAGGCTGTGGAGTGGAACACAGAATTCAGCTGAGATGACATTTAAGGCATAGCTAGGGACCGTGATCTTGCCGACAGAAATATTACTTGTTTCCTTTTTATGAAAAGAATATTACCATGAGAATCCAAGGTCTCTGAACTTCCCTGCTGAAGGCATGTTTACGTCTTTGGACTCTGGTGTACCAGGGCCTGAACAAGCTATAATACTATGGTATTACAAAATACATCCTAAGTCATCAAAACAGCTTTTTAGGCTACTTCTGTAAATACAGCAAAACACACAGCAAATTTAAGGTTTTCTTAGTAGTACAAGATATGTATATCTCACACTCTAAAAATAAAGGTGTTCCATGGGAGGGAAGGAGTAGGAAGAGAACAGATTGTCTAAAATAAGCAAGTAGGGTTATTCTAATTTATTTTAAAGAAAGTTCGTAATTTTAATTCTCTCTTTAGTTCAGAAGATTGATGTAGAGGATTTACCTCTAGAACTTCATAAGACTCCTAAGAAGCCCTTAAATGATATTTTCATCAATATCATCAGGCCTTATCATTGTTTCATATTTGCTTCTTTTATCATGGAGAATATAATAATTATTTACTGATTTACTTCCTAGGGAGATTGCCTTCGGCTTATTTAAGATCCAAATTTTAAAATAATAATTTCTGTAGAAACTGTTTGGGAGGTGGTTGGGTGGGCGGATAGAGTGAAGCCAGGGACATACAGTAAATGAGCCCCTGATGTAGGCAGGTTTGGATGTTTTGCTTCTTTTATCCCTAACGTTTTATCCCTTCACATTTGCTGTCTCACTGAACATTTTGTCTACTCTTCTAGTTATGCAGAGAGCAGGTCTCCTGGAGAAGAAGTCTCTTTTCATGAGGATTGGGGTGGTAACAGATATTAATCAAATGGTCTGATTACTCTGCTATCCTTTCCTTTCCCCCAAATGTTCTCAAGAGGCCTGCCTGAACTTTTTCAAGAGATCTATATTTTGATTTTTAGTAGCCTACAGATTATCACTCAGTAAAATAAATTAATTGTTTTTAAGTGAATTGCCAAAAGTCATTTTAAAAAGGAAACTCTAGGGTTATTATGATTTCTGCTAAAAGGAATCCTGATTGCTCATAAAAGCAGTATGTAAGATTTTTCATTTTTTTAGAAGAAAATAAATACTTTTATATAATGGCTTGAGACTGAATTGCTCCAACCCCTGAAGATTCTTAATTAATCATTTAGAGTTTTGATATATTTGAGTGTGGGTTCCCTGGCAGAGGAGGGAGTTCAGAAGAGACCCTGATTTTCCCCCAAAGGAAGCCACAAATCTCTCGGAGCCCTGGTGCATTGGGGTAGCCAGGTTTAAATGGCCTTTGGTGGTTATCAGCCTGTCTTGCCTCTGCTCTTATCTGATAGTGACCCCATGGCCCAACCCTGTTGGGTCCCCTCTCAATGCGGGTGCCCTAAAGATTCACCGCTGAGTCCATTTATGCAAAGGGTTAGAATGATGTAAAAGTAAAATGATCTCCCAAACCCAAATCTAAGTAAATGGAGGGAGGGAAAAAAGAGTCAAGCAAGTCGCTGCATTCCTTCTCCTCATTTCCACCCCCACTAAAAAACAAAACAAAACAAAACAAAAAACTGCTTTTGGAAAAGTGAGTGGAAAAAGAGGCAAATCTATAGACAGACACAACTGAAAATTTCGTTTTGTTTTAGAAATCACAGTCTAAGTGTGTAAAGTGTATAAAGCTTAAAAATAACGCCAACAGTACTTTCTTAAAAATTGAATATTATTCATTGTAATAAGATCAAGACCCAGCTGATGCCTGGAACTATAAAAAACTTAATCTCTCCTTAAAGGGGACAATTATTTAAACTTTTTTTTAAAGTAGTTTATCTTTACACTTGGAACCACCTACCTTGATTAGCCCTTTAAATGAACAGGAAATGACCCGCACTGATTTTTACTCAGTCACATCTTTTTAAACCCACCAAAGACAAAACAGAATCTCCACGGCAGAAATTAAATTCCCACTGCTGGCTGTTAGGGTAGTAGGGTGGTTGTTTAGAAACGCCTGGGGTTGTTTTCATACCCCTGTTGAAGGCCAAGGTTTTTAAAGGCAGCTCAAAGCTAGGGGATGATCAAGGGTAAAAAGCGAAGGGAGATCTTTGGAGCCGCCGAACTGAAGTCTCGGGCTATGCGCCGCCCCGTCCTCTAACAGGAAAGCGGGCCGCTGGGACCCCCGGCTCTCCCGAATACAGCCTCGTCACCTTTCGCTGCCCTGGGCTTAATCTAGGTAAGCTAATGATAGCATTCAGAACGTTCTGGGAAAAGAAACAGGATTCGCTACTTGCAGCCTCTGGCAGCAGCAGACTAAAAAGCTCAGAGAACTCTTCAGAAAACTTTTGCAAACTTAACTACGCCCGCTGTGGACTTTGGACATGCTAATTCCTATAGGGCGGTTAGAGAAGGGCGGAAAAAGTCCGTGACAGTTTCCCTTGTTAGCTTCTTTTCACTGACTCGAAGATAGAAAAGTATCAATCTCTATTTTCTTTCCTGATGCCTTCATCTGAGGAAAACAAAATGGTTTGGGAGTTAAGCCAGCGGTAGGGGCAGCCGTAAGTTAGTTAGCAGACGGCTTGTCCCTGCCGGGCTGGGTTACAACTTTTCCTACTTTGTATCAAAGCTAAGGCCCCTGCCAGGGAGGTCCCAACCGGCCCCCAGTGGATGTCTTTGGGGTCATCCTGATGTGTTCAGCCCTCCCAGGAAGGCCGCCCCAAAAAGCTGAGATGAGTCCCTTCCGAGGGGTCGCCACGGCAACACAGCATCCCCCGCATCCCAAACTAGGAAGACGGACCAGGGCTGCTGGAGCCGTTGCTAGAATCCAGCCCCACCCGCCCGGCTGCTGCCCTCGCGGATCGCCCCGGGCCTCGCCGGCCTCCGCCTGTCCTCCCACCACCCGCTCCGGACCAGTACCTTGAAAGCGATGGGCAGGGTCTTGTTGCAGCGCCAGTGCGTAGGCAGCACGGAGCAGAGAAAGTTGGGGCTGTCGGTGCGCACCAGCTCACCCGGGTGGTCGGCCAGCACCTCCACCATGCTGCGGTCGCCGCTCCTCAGCTTGCCGGCCAGGGCAGCGCCGGCGTCCGGGGCGCCCAGCGGCAGCGTCTCGCTCATCTTGCCTGGGCTCAGCGCGGTGGAAGGCGGCGTGAAGCGGCGGCTCGTGCTGGCATCTACGGGGATACGCATCACAACAAGCCGATTGAGTTAGGACCCTGCAAACAGCTCCTACCAGACGGCGACGGGGGCGCGGATCTTCAGCAAGCAGCTCCCGGGAGACCAACATACAAGTTCAGAGGCCTTTATTACTGCGGGGGTGGGGGGGTGCTGGTTAGGGGACCCGGGAGGCTAAGTTACTAAGAGTCCGGGGTGGGTTTTGGGGCGGGGGCAGTTCTGGTTCTGCCGATCGGCCTCCGACCCAGGATGGGCTCCTAGCAACCGACCGCTTAGTGCATTAAAAAGTGGAGATTATCTTCTTCGAGTCTTGCTTGCAGAGTTTTAAGTTCAGTCTTTGGCTGTTACAAAAGGTCCTGAAGGCAAAATTCTCATACACTTCCTAAAATATTTATGCGGAGAGTAAAACGACCAGCAAACACATTATTTGGAAGTCCCAGTAGTTAGTGCCTGTCAGTTTTCTGCAGGTGAGTTTTGTCTAAAGTCTCAACAGAACACAAGTATCTCCCATACACAAGGCCACTTTTATCATGCAAAACTGGCTTCAGTCCTGAAAAGCCAGAGCTGCGACATTCAGAGGTCGCGCTCCTAATGTATGTGCACGTATATATAAATATATACATATGCTCTACTTCATAAAATATTTACAATACAATCTGTGGAGAATTTAAACACAACAGAAATCCATTAATGTACGCTGCAGATTTTTTTAAGTAGCCTTGAAAATCAGCTTCAGTAGTTGGAGCAGGGCTGAACTAGAAGTACTCGTCATGTTCTCTATTCTCTCAATGAATTCTGTTAAAATGCTCAGTGCAGAAAATTCAGCATTTCAAATATCTTCAGCTAATCTTAATAATAATAAGAAGAATAAACAGGCCCAGTCGATGACACTCAGGGTACTACAGCTCTCCACATCTGCGAACTCGCGTTTGGGGATGTTGGTGAAGTTTGTGGCTGGTCCTGTGGTTTGGTGGGAGTTGAGCAGCCGCGGAGTCACACACACGCAAACACGCACTCTTCGGAAGCCAGCCACTGTCTACATCAGCTGGGTGACTCAGCCTCGACTCGGGTAGCAGCGAGACGATCCTCCTCCACCGTCGCCCAGTGCCCCCCGGTTAGCTGCTCCGAGGCACGAACACCCACGAGCGCCGCGTAACCGCAGCAGGTGGAGCGGGCCTTGAGGGAGGGCTCCGCGGCGTAGATCGAAACAGACCGGGCGGCTCGGGTTACACACGCACGCACACCCTGCCACGCACCCTACCACGCACACGCAACTTCACGGCTCGCCTCGGACTACAGCGCACTTTCTCCCGCAGTTGTAAAAGGAAAACAATCGGGGAAAAGTTCGCAGCCAGGAAAGAAGTTGAAAACATCCAGCCAAGAAGCCAGTTAATTCAAAAGGAAGAAAGAGGGGAAAAACAAAAACAAAAAACAACAAAAAAAGGAAGGTCCAACGCAGGCCAAGGAGAAGCAGCAGAGGTCGACTTCCTTCTGGCGTCCCTAGGAGCCCCGGGAAGAAGTGCCTGGCGGCGCGGGGTCGGGCAGCGTGGTGCCCTGGCTGGGTCTGGCCGCGGGGCGCCCGTCCCGCCCGCGCCCGCTGGCTGTATGAATGAGAGTGCCTGGAAATGAACGTGCTTTTACTGTAAGCCCGGCCGGAGGAATTCCATTCCCTCAGCTCGTTTGCATAGGGGCGGCCGGCGGCCAATCACAGGCCTTTCCGGTATCAGCCAGGGCGCGGCTCGCGGCCGCCGGCTCCTGGAATTGGCCCGCGCGCCCCCGCCGCCGCGCCGCGCGCTACTGTACGCAGCCCCGGCGGGGAGCCGGCGGCTACCCCCGCGCCGCCCGCGCCCCCGCACCCACGCCCGCATCCTGGCCCAGGGCCCCGCCCGAGTGCCGACCCCTTCCCGCAGCCACACGCGGGCTTCTGCGACGTCGCTAGCGGCCGCGATACTGAGCGGAGGAGGACCCGGCCCGTGCGCCGCGCCCGGAGGGGCCGGCCCCCGAGACCAGCTGCAGGCAGGCCAGCGGCCGCCACAAGGCTCCCGAACCGGGGCTGAAGCCCGCCGGCGGCCCCAGATCCTGCGCAGCGCCCAGGGCCAGGCCTCCGCTTCCCGGGTGGGGGTGAGATTCGGCCTCGGGGCCCGGCAGAGCCGCTCTGCGCTCCTGCACCGCCCGGCTGGCAGCTGCGGCGAAGCAGCGCTGATTCCCTGCATGAGGCCGGATGGCGTCCGCGCGTGTCGTTTACTTTCAGCGTCTTCCCTTGTGTCCGTTTCTGTAAAGGGTGTTTTTTTTTTAACCGCTGCGTTGGGCCGCGGCTCGATCCCTCCGCGCGCCTCACCCTGGCTGCGTGCGCCAGCGGCCCGCGAGGAGTTTCCTAGTCAGAAAAGACTCCAAGAACTCGCGGCTGGAAGGAAAGTCGAAAGCAGCCGCGCGGCTCGCTCCCGGGCCTTGCAGCACCGGCCCCCGAAGTCGCGGGACAGCCCGCCCGGGTCCCGCGTCTCCCCGGAAGCAGACCCCGCTCCTTTCCCCGCCCGGCGCGCGCGAGCTGCCCCAAGTGCGGAACCCACCCCGGCTTCGCGCGCGGACGGCCGCTTCCCCTTGCCTCGGTCGCCGCGGCGCCGCGGGCATTTTCGCGGAGCTCCGAGGGCCCCGCCCCCGGCCCGGCGCGCGCGGCCAACTCCGACCCCACCCGGCGGGGCTCGCTCCCCGCGGAGGCTGCTCACGTCCCCACGAGTTTCCCCACGCCCTCCCCACAGGGCCCTGCAGCACCCCGGGGTCTCTCCTCCATGCCGGGGCTGTGACCCGGAGACCCGCTCCACCGCGGGCTTCTATGCGGTCCCCGCGGAGCCCCTCAATTCCGCTCCCCCGCGCGGGGTTCCCCGCCCAGCCCCACGGGGCCCCTGACGCCCGCTCCTCCCTCCCTCCCCCAGGGCTGGGGTGCTGGGGCGGCTGCCACGCAGGGACTGTCCCCAAGCGTTGCCGCGGGCCGGGACGCAGGAGGGGGTCGGGGCCGGCCGGCGTAGAGGCCTATCCCGGGCGGGCTGGGGCTGCGCGGAGCTGCCGGGACGCGCCGCGGGCTCGGGAGGACGCCAGGGGGCAGCAGCTGCCCTCGCTGGAAGCCGCGCGCAGCCCCCGGTGCGCCAGGAACGCCCTCGACGGCGCGGGGCTCTACGGCCCGCCTCGTGGCCTTCGGGTCGTCCGGGAAGAACTGGAGTTAGAGGAGAAACGACAGGAAGCGGCCGCCATAGCCCACTTGAGCTTGAACAGCCGCGGCGCGTCTCCAAGGTTCCGATTTGGAGTCGCAGCCGGCCGGGTTGAGGACCCTCCACCGAGACTCCTGGCTGTACGGCCCGGTTGGGTCTCTTCCAGAAGCCCCTGTGCCTAGGGCCCGCCTCGGCCCGCTCCGGGCTGTCGATGCTCCCGGAGCCCCGACTCCCGTGGCTAAGGCGGGCGACCCGCGGCCTTCGCCCCCTCCGGTCTCCCCCTGCTCTTTTCTCGCAGGAAAACCCTGAGCACTGCCAGCACCTGACTGCAGTTTTGTTTTAAGGGACCTGGGGTCTCAGAAAGAAAACTACTTATTTTTTTAAATGATCTTTTTAAGCCTAATTCCAGTTGTTAACCCCACCACCACCCTAAACGTCCACTTTCTAACTCTGTCCCTGGGCAGAATTCATCGCGCCCTCCAGCCCTCCCGCCCGTCGGGGCCGCTGCGCCTTTGCCTGCGGGCTCGGACGCGGCCCGCTCTAGAGGCAAGGTCTGGTCAAGGGGAACTTTTCGCCTGGGCTCGAATGCATTTCCCCGCGATCCCACTCAGGGCTCCTGGGGCCACCCCAATGTATCCCCTGGACCCTCGAGATGTGGAAGGAAGCACGAGGGTGTGGCGGCTCCAAAAGTAGGCTTTGACTCCAGGGCAAATAGCAGACTCGGGAGATCTGCTTCTCGGAAAGGTGGAGGGAGGCTCGTCTGGGTCTCGGGCCACTTGCCTAAAACCCTAAACCGTGCGAGAGGCTGCGAGTCGGACGTAAGCTGCCATCTCCCGGGAGGGAGTCAAGTTCCCTTTTCGAGTAAGGAAAGTTGGTCCCAGCCGGGCATGCACCGCGTTTAGCCTTCAGAGGCTGCGTCGTGGGAGCTGCTCAGCTAGGAATTTCAACCGATTAAACCGATAAATCCCGAGTTTGAAGCCCGACAAAAAGCTGATAGCAGCCAAAGCTTTTGCTCCTTGACTTGTTGGGATTGCCGGGCATTTGGGTTTCCCGGGAGCGGCGCGGGCTGTAACTGCGCGGCGCGGCACGGCGCGCTCTTGAAAACAAGAAACAGATCAACCACTGCCTCTCTTTACTGAGACTCTAAAATGAATGGAAAGAGGCGCGGGCTCGGGGGACAGGGAACCCCTTAGTCTGCAGGGCATTTCACGGAGCCTGCACTCTCAAGGCCAGCAACAGCGTGTGCGAAATGAATTCCTTTCCACCAACAGCGCTCATTTTAGCGACAATATAGAATTCCCCTTCGTTTGCCTAAGGGAGAAAGGAAAGGAAGCATTACCAGGTTCATTCCCAGTGTTTCCTTGGAGTAATGCTAGAATTTACCTTTGTTATAATGCAAAATTACAAAAAAAGAAAAATACAACGAAGCGATACGTTGGGTGGATGCTACATGACAGATTTTTCTAAATTTGTTTCGGGAAGAGGGAGGGAGGAGAATTGAAAAAGGCTCACAACAGGAATGAAATGTAAATTTCCGCAGTAGATTCGAAAAGTAGTACTTGGTTAGTTGGAAGAAAAATAATTTCATTGGAAAACAGTAGCAGTTCATTGACGTTTTTATTCTACAACTTTAGGTAAATAACTATAGGTGGTCTCAAAAGATAATTAAGTATTTTACATTTTTGCTCTTTCAAAAACCTCCCCAAAATATGCATAAAGATGAGATTAAAATCTTAACAATTCTCTTAAAATGACCCTTTGCGAGCAATGTATTTCCAAAATTAGATTTGTAAAAATGTAATACCGCTAAAAGAATTATTTCTATTTTAAATGACCAATTTACATTTTTAAAAATAGAAAATGTATCTTGCTATGGTTTTGGACCAAATAGCTGCAATTTGTATTAATGTCACAGGATGGAAAACAATTTTGATGAAGAGTAACATGTATGTACAAATCACCTGCCGTCCACACTATCCAGTTTTGAACATTGGAATTTAATTAAACATTTTTTTCTTCTGAAGTGGCTTTGAGATTACTTCACTTTTCAAATCTAATTACTATGGGGAGGAGAGCCCTTAGTTCTTCCATTACATCCTTCCTCCATCTGAATGTTTCTGTGGGATGCTATGGTTAATGTGTCATTATTTCACTTTCACTTCATAAATCCATTGTGTACCTCACAAGTAGGAAGCTGAGGACATTTTAAAATTAATCTTTTTTAAATTTAGGAATGCTTAGTAAACATTTTACTCTTATAAAAATTTTTCATTACCACTGCTATAACAGAGGTAATAAACTGGGCTGCAACAGAAGCCAAGCTCTATTTTGTTTTTAGAGAGTTGTATAGAGGCATTTAATAGCAGAAGCACCTGTGGTAAATGCTGTAGAACTGAGGGTATCATTTAAGCTTTCATTGAAATATTTTATATGGTATAACATCTACAATATGGAGTACTGCTTTTAAGTCTATTGGAATCAGCAAAAAGAGCCTTAATTAGTTGGTTAAATTATATCACAGGTTATACATAGAGATACATATATATAAAATCATATAAACATATATGAATATGCATATTTTATTTAAAATTATAACTTGGAATGAAACATACCGTGGACGTCTCTAGAAGGATTCATTCCAAGTATGCATTCTGAAATAATAGAAAGTAGGAAAGTAAAAATAATGCAAGTTTAAAAATTCTCCCCCCACTTTTTTTTTTCTAACTCATTTTTCACACTTTTTAGCACTGGAGATTTTTATAGTTTTGACACAAAAATGACTTAAAATAGTAAATCACCAAATTGAAAAACTATTACATATGCACGTGGTTTTATGTACCTTCAACCAATGTTTTCCTTTGCTAGCTAATACTGAATATCTGTCGTAGAATCACCTCTTTTAAGCTCTGTGTGTGATGAAAATGTGATTTATTTAGTGAAGATTTAAAATACATTTGGAAGGTGTAGGAATGTTAGAATTCAAAGTGAAATTAAAACCAAACCCTAACTGAATGCAAAAACATTTATGACCATTTACTTCTAATGATAGGACATTTTGGAAACATTTTTTCCTGCTTACTCTCCTTCCCTTCCCTTTGCTAGGCAGGCAGATTATTTACATCTAAACCTCTCACAAGTTATAATAGATTATATCAATTATTATTAGAAATAATTGTTATATGATAATTCCCAAATATGGATCACTTACTGTATACTGCTGCACTTACAACTATAGGTAAACCTATTAAGCAAAGTCACATGAAGCTCTTTTTCCTTCTTTTGAGTATCTACATACAATGTTGTGAATTTGAAATTACTCCATCAGCCTTGTATATTGATAATAGCACTGAGTAATGAAGAGGAAATACTGTTTTTCAAAGACAGGATTTGAGCATTTCAAATGATGACCTAAAGCTTTCAACTCCACACCACAATATTTAATGTACTGTGCGTTTTTAAAAACATCTTTTAAAATAAGAAAGGCAATTATTTCAGATTTCCAGATGCTGCTTAACTAGGCAGGAAAACAAGATTTGCAGCTTCTTTGGTTTTATATTTTTGCCAAAGCAAAAGGAACAACTAAAATAAGAGGTTCTGAAGGACTGCTCTATGATGAAATATTAAAGGAATTAAATATGTATAGTCTCAAAGGACCATCCTAAAAAAAAAATCCCAAGATTGTGGTTTACAAGTAGACAAAATGACTCTACGAAGAGTTTTCTTTTTAAAGAGCAAGGCAGAGAGATAATCATTTGCACTAATTGTGAATGATAAGGTAAGAAATAACATATGTATCCTGAAGTGTTGTCAGCTCAGTTTTAATGTGTGTTGGGGCAGTGGGGTGGGGTGTGGAATCCACAACAGTAAGACTGACCAGACAGCACACCCAGTGGAACCACGCACCCTGTAAATTCTCTCCTGAGACCCAGAGAAGCTTTTCCCTGTCTGAGTCTAAGAAATTGGAGTAGGAGAGCAAGAAAACACAGGTTCATCTACACACCTAATATTTCAGCAATTCTGAGGAAAAAGCCAAGATTTTTTAAAATCAAAAAACAAGGGCAAAAATGAGTGGACTTTGAAAAATATGATTGGTAACTATTAACCTATTCTTAGTTCGTTGTGTATCAGCAGCCTTGAGAATACAGCAAAGGTGGTTAAACTGGGGAGGGGGTAGGGACTAGGGGTGAGAAACTGCTGCCCAGGTGAAGTAGCACTTGTGCAGGTTTGAAGTGATTTGCCCATGAAGCTGTTAAAGATGCCAGAACGCAAACTGCAAGAGAGGAGAGGTTGTGTGTGTTTATGACAGTGAATGGTGAATTGGTAGCTCATCCTCCAGTGTGCTCGCTTGCATGCTCTCTCTCTCTTCCCTTCATCCGCCATTGGATGCAGTTATATGCCAGGCAATGGGAGAAGTACTTTTACATACTTTTCCTGATTTAATCCTTACAGCAGCTTCATTGCTATCCCCATTTTACAGATAAGAAACCTCACCCTTGGAGAGTTCAGGAAACTTGCCCAAATTCACATCAGTCTTGACCTACAGACACACACACACACACACACACACAGACATTCATATCTACATATAGGTTCCACATGCGTGGTAAGCTATGTTCCTTTTTTATCACAATTATTTATTTTTGTGCACCACTCCTTGAATGCTTCTTCTGTCCCAGGCAAGGTGCTAGGCTCACTGGTGACAAAGGACAAACAGATGAGAGTAAAGAAGTGTCATGGCTACTGGAGGACACATGTCCAGGGCCCTGGGAACTGGTGGGAGGGAATGTAGGAGAAAGAGGGGCCAGCAGCCCCTGGTGGGCTCAGGAAAGACTTCCTTCCTAGCAGAAGTGATGTTTGACTTGATTCTTGGAGGTTGGGTAGATTTTTAGGTGGTTCCAAGAGCTAAAGGAGGGGTTAAGGGACATGACATGGCGGTGGGGTGGGGAGATGGTGTTCAGGGCAGAAGCAGCAAGGGTGTGAGTTTATGAAACAGATCACTGTGTTAGTTCCAGTACAGTTGGGGCATAGGTTTGAGACCAGGTTCGGGGGGTGGGTGATGGAGTGTGGCAGTTCACAGATACATGGACATAGATAGGTCATTGGAAGCACATGCAACCTGAGGAAATGTCAATTTCAACATGAGGGAAATTGATCTATCAAAGCCAAACTGGGAAAGAACAAAATTAATACATATTTCAGAAAAATAAGTCTGTCAACAGTGGCTCGGTGAATTGGAAGGTGTAGAGATGAGGAATGGGGAGCTACTGCAGTTGTCAGACAAGGGGTCATGAGGATCCGGATTAAGGTAGAAGCAATGGAGATGGAAGAGGGGCTTGGGGTGAGGGAGGGGGAGGAGTCGCTCCAGCATCTGCCCATTAATAGTAGTAGAGAAGACCAGAAACAGTGGGTTTGCAGAGAGAGACTTCAGGATGTCTCTCTGAGCTTTGGATGCCCGAACAGAAGAGGAGGTGCTGGTGGGGAAAACAGGAATTCTGGGGAGAGGTTTCATGTAGAAATAATGAGCTGAACATCCTCAGAATATCTATGGTAGTTTCACACTGTATCTATGGTACAATCAAACTGTCTATGGTAGTTTCAGAGACTGTTTCCAGCGAGAAGAGACCATTCACAGGTCTGGGATTATCAACATTCCAGGGGTGAGCAGAAGAGGGAGCAACTAAGGAGATGGAGCTAGGAAAAGAAAGAGGAGAGAATAAGGAATAAGAATAAAGGAAAACACTAGCTTTGGAAGGAAAGACATGTCCCCAAGGCCACAGAGGTGCCATGGAAACAAGAACTGAAAAGATTCCACTGGATTTGTCTACAGAGAGAGCCATTTAACCTTTTGCCAGAAGAAATTCAATTGAGTGGTAGCAGAAATGGAGCAGAGAGTAGAAAGTGAATGGGATATAGGGAAGGGGACATTGAAACTTGTTGGAGGGGGAAGGGAAACTGGTGGGGTAGCAGGGGAAGGGAAAGACCAATGTTGAGAAGTGTATGTGTATGTATGTGTGTGCACGTGTGTAAGGTGGAAGCAACCTGAGAACACTAGCATTTGCCATGTGTATTTTACTGAAGATCAAATTCATCAGCTTCCACTTCAACCCAGGTCTTCCTTTTGTTTCCCCCACTGCACCATCATTCTCTCAGTTTCCAGACTTAGATCCATGGGTTGATCTTTGCCCTCATCCAGTCTTTTGCCAAGTGTTCTTTCTGGATTTCTTTGGTTGATAACAATTCAGCCCCCCTTTCAATTCCTATTGACATCATTCTGGTTCAAGTTCTCATTAGCTCTCAGCAGATTTCTTACAAAGATCTCCTAAAAATGGAGTTCCTGCTAATTGTATACAATACTTCCAGTTTAGTCTCCCACACCATAGTTCTGCTGACTGTGTTCTCCTGGGTATCTGGAATTCAAAGGAAGGTTTTTTAGCACAGTCCTGAAGGATTAAAAGCCACCTTTCCTGTCCTCATCTTGGACCAGGGCAGATCCTTCTGCCTCAGGTGAAATTGCCTCTTAAAGACCAATCACATGTTTCATCATCATCTCCACATCTCCTGTGTGACTTGAACTATAATGTATTTTGGGTTATAGCTATTTAAGTATATTGGGGGGTGGGGCGGGTGAGAGGAGGTGGTGGGACCACCCCTTCCTTGGCTTCAGGTTTCTATGGAACAAAAATTCTTAGTGTAAAATTCCTGACCTCTTTTTACATCTTCATTCTTCCTCCACCATAAAAGATTGAATTGCCTGGTTAGTAGTGTTAGAAGCAGAAACCAGCTGTAGAAGGCAGAAGCATAAAATGAACCCCTTAAACTTTCCATCCTCATCCCTGGGGCTGGGAATATGATGCGCTATTATGCTCTGGTTATGTTACATGGAATAAAAGATATTTTTATGTATGTAATTAAGGTTACTAATCAGTTAGTTTCGACTCAAGCAACCGAGAAATTTTCCTGGTAGCCCTAATCTAATCACAGGAGACCATTAAAAACAGTGTTTTCTCAGGCTGGGGCAGAAGTGAAGTCAGCATTGTAGTCAGAAGACAGAGCAGACATTTGCAAGAACTAGAGAGCAGTCTCTAGATGCTGAGGGCAACCTCTGGTCTACAGTCAGCAAGGAAATGAGGGGCACCATGCTACAGCCACATGAAATTGTATTCTGCCAACCACCTGCATGAGCTTGGAGGTAAATTTCTCCCTAAAGCCTCCAAGTAAGGTCTCAAGTTGGCCAATCCCTAAATTTTTGGCCTTGTGAAACTCTGAGCAGAGAATCTAGTACAGCCCCCCCAGATTTCTGACTTGCAGAACTGTGGGCTAAATTTGTTTAAGCTGCTAAGCTTGGTAATTTGCTCGTTTCAGAGCAAAAAATAAAAAAGCGAGTACCCTGGGCATGCTCTTTCCCTCTCCTTATTCTTTTGGGGAGACACTGCTTGGGTATTGGTGAGTGAGTCTCCCTACTTCTGGAGTTCAGTGGCAGGAAGCCACACACCTAAGCCATGCTCTCCAAAAGCTCTATCAGTGACAAAGCTGATATTTTTATCTCCATCTGCTTGACTCCTTTATCATCTCATGGTCGATTATGGATCACTGGAGAGTAGGGGTATCTTTTACTGAGCCTCCTCACAGCCCACTAGATAATTGCCTTAGTTTCTCTAGATTCACTGTCGCTCCACACAAACACACAACCAGTGGATTGTGAACACCTTGCCAGCAAGGCTGTGTTTTACTCACCTTTAAATTCTCTAGGCAGCACTGCATAAAGTGAAAGTGTACCTGAGCCCCTGCTAGTCTGGTTAACTACAGATTCTGCCTCAGCAGGTCTGGGAAGAAGCCTGAGATTCTCCATCTCCAATAAGCTCCCAGTGATGCCTCTGCTGCTGCAGGTTCAAGGTGGTCTGCACTCAGAGTTCGCGAGGACCCAGTATCTCAGATAGGACTTTTATTTTATGTTTTTATTTTTACTTTTTTGAAACAGAGTCTCACTCTGTCACCCAGGCTGGAGTGAAGTGGTGTAATCTCAGCTCACTGCAACCTCTACCTCCTGGGTTCAAATGATTCTCCTGCCTCAGCCCCCCGAGTAGCTGACACTATAGGCACGCACCACCATGCCCCGGTAATTTTAGCACTTTTTGTAAAGACGGGGTTTCACCATGTTGTCCAGGCTGGTCTCAAACTCCTGACCTCAAGTGATTTGCCCACCTCAGCCTCGTAAAGTATTGAGATTGTAGATGTGAGCCACTACGCCCGGTGGAGATTGGACTTTTTAAGTTGTTGTTATGGCCTGAATATTTGTATCCCTCCAAAATTCACACTGAAGCCCTAATCCTCTATGTGCTGCTATGAGTAGGGTCTGTGGGAGGTGATTAGATTATGATGAGGTTGTGAGGCTGGGGTCCTCATGATGGAATTAATGCTCTTATAATAAAAGACCAGATTGATCTCCCTCTCTCTCTTTCTCTCTCTCTCCCTCCATCCACTGGAACCCAATCATGCTGGCACCCTGATCTCAGACTTCACAACCTCCAGAACTGTGAGAAAATAAATGTCTGCTGTTTCAGCCACCTAGTCTGTGGTATTTTGTTATAGCAGCCTGAGCTAACTAAGACAACTATGGTAATAGAAGTCACCAGTACATCTTCTGGCTTCTCACAAGGAAGCCGCTTTACATACATTATCCCATTTAATTCTCGAGCAGTGAGTGGTCCATCATGACTCCCTTCACTTTACAAATGAAGACACTAAGATTTAGTAATTGTCCTATTCTGAGCCTGTGCAATTTGCCTGCAGCATGCCCAGTTGTAGCCAGCAGCCTGCAAAATGGTCAAAACATTATGATATTACCAGTCAAATTTCCTTGTTAGATCCTGACAAGTTGCCTTTAAACCATGGGGACAGCCTCAAGCTTCCAACCCCAGTGCTTTGGGAGGTCAAGGCTGGATGATTGGTTGAGTGCAGGAGTTTGAGACCAGCCTGGGCAACATAGCAAGACCCCATCTCTACAAAAACAAACAAAAACCATGTGGACATTCTTATTCTAAAGCAGCACGTCCAATAGAAATATAATGAGAGCCATATACATAATTTAAGATTTTCTAATAGCTACATTAAAAAAGTAAAGAAAAAGGCAAAATCAATTTTAATATGTTTTTTTTAACCCAATCTATTTAAAACATTGTCATTTGAACATGTAATCAATATGAAAATTATTAATGAGCTATTTTACGTTTTTTTTTCTGTACTATGTCTTCAAAAGTCTCTGTGTATTTTACATGTACAGCGCATCTCAATTTGGTTTAGTCACATTGCATGTGGTCAATACTCACTTGGAGCTAGTGGCTACCATATTGGTCAGTACAGTTCTACAGGAACCACTCAAAACACAATTCACGCTGGATAGCAACTTTGGTACTAGTCTGCAGTGCTTGAGTGACACTGTTTTTAAACTGCTGTTGGTGAGGACCATTAAACAGTGCATCTTTCTTGACTCATGTTTTCCCTCTGAGCTGTCCTGAAGCAAAGTTCAGAATTTTTATTACAGCATCACTTGATTGACTCGAAGGCGGAAGGACACATACTCACAGCAGCAATAACTGAGTTGCAAAGGCCTACTAACCACTGTCAACACCACTAATACATTTTTATGGCCACGCATGGCCACAGGTTAATCTCACACATTGTTTGTTTCCACCTAACGTTCACCACCCATGGATGGCTCAGCCTATAAAACAGTGCTTTGGTTTCCTTGAGCTCTGAAACAATATTACAAAAGCATCTCCTGTCCCTTTCTTTTCCAGAAAAACTGGTTCCCTATGAAACACATCTGATGGGTTTTTAAATTAAGCACTATGGATCAGAATTGGAGGTTCTATTTTTAACAGACCATGATTTTAAAATAGGATCTCCAACCGGTTAGACGATATTCACTCTCAAATAGGAATTCCTATAAACAGCTTTATTTTGAAAAATAGTGCATGGATTTCTCAAAAAAACACTCAATGTATAAGTTTGCTAGCAATCTACCAGTTAAAGCACAGTAATAGTTCAATTCAGGGAGGCAGCTACTGGTCTAAGCTATGGAATCCATCTGCATCAGAAGAAATAACCAAGGAGCGGGAACATGCAAAAGGTTCATAACAGAAACCACTGGCCCTGCTTTCCTGTGTTGGTTCTCAAGGGCTGATGGGAACCCTTGAGGGTCCAGCTGTCTCTTGCAGGCAAACATACTAGTTTCTATCCGTTAGTCCTATGGGTCGAATACAGAGGTTAAGGAGCTGATGTGTGGACCCTGGAAAGGGTGTGGGCCATTTTCCACATTCTCTTGGTTTCCATCAGCTACAGACAGAAGGTATGTTTTAAGAGATACACTGAGAAGTCACTCTCCACATGAAACCCATCTTCTCTTTGAATAATGCTTCCCTTCAGCTAAGCATTATGGGAAAGTAACCAAGTGGAGCATCTGAAAATGAACTGTGCTCCAGGGAGGGGAGTTTAGGTACTTTTCCGTGGCTTTGAGTTCCCTAATTGGTGAATGTCACACCAATAAGATTTTCTGGCGGATGATAGATGCAGAGTTTATAAAGTTGCTAATACTTCTGGAGTCTGCTTTCTTTTGTAATCTTCTTTATTTGAGGCATTTTAGTTAATATATTTAAAGCTATTTCCACTACAATGAATTAGAAACCTGACATGATTTTTCTAAGTTGAGTAAAAAAGAAATGAATGAATGTATAAATTAAAAGCAGGGGTCTTGTTTCTCATGTGCCACATACCATCCCACAGCAAATGCTCCTTCCCAAATGGAATCGTTTATTCAGATTCCTTGTGTTTACAATTTACTCTTTCACTAGGAGAATTATGAAATAGAAAGGTATTATTTTTTCCTTAGGCAACTTTTGTGTTTAAAAATAACTGGGTCATTTTAACTGGCTCTTGAAGGGAGGAGGGTATCAGATTAACTGCAGACCAGTTTGAAAAGAGGACCCTTTGTGAGCTGGTAGAGCAGTGGGTTGGTATATGTTAAACCTTAAATGTAGACAATGGTGGGTACAGGACAGGCAAAGGAAATTCCCCAAAGCTGGCTGAAACAGCAAATTTCTACATGGGCAACTAATTCTTAGCTACTTGGAGTAAAGACATTAATATATATCATAAAGACATAAATACATCTATATTCTATATAAAGATATATATGAAATTCACATACACACATATTATGTTCAAATAGTATCTAGGTAATCATTCACTCAGATTCCAAAGTCAAAATTTAAGTTTTAGAGTTATTGATGACTGTATTCATTCATGCAATTAACATGAACCCCAGTATATCTGAGCGCACGAGTACTCACTATCTCATAAGGTAGAGGAACCTGTAGGAAGTTTGTTACTAGCCATGCAAGCAAGCGAGTTAATTCTCTTGTCCCAGCCTCAGCCTCCTCATCCACAAAATAAGAGGTTTGGACAAGGTGGGCTTTCCAGCTCCTGGAACATTTATGCAAATGCCACTTGGAATTGTGGGAAATCTATATGGGTCTGGTGCTTACCCACCTTAGCATATGGCTGGAGTGAACTTGGGTTTCAAGTGGGAAGGGGCCAGGAAGGAAAAAGAGGGCCCAGAATCAACTAGAGACATTACATTTTAAGAACTTTACCATTTCACATAGGGTTTCTCTAATTTCACGTAAGTATTGCCTATTTTAAAAAGCAGATTCAAGTAGATATGATTTAAAACAAGTATACAAAAAAAAAAACTCTGAGATTCTGCATCTTCTAGAAAATCACAGACACATGGCTATTGTGTTCTATAATTTACATGACAATTGAGAAGAGACACACAGTTACTCAGTGTTATCCATAATAATTTATTATTATAATCATTAAAAATATTAAAATTAAGCTCTTTCATTAATTCTGTTTACTCCATGCCTACCAAATTAGGGAAGTTTCACTATGTATGATATTATAAAATAATACCTTAAGAAATAATATGGATATACAACATAGTTTAATTCCTATACAATAAACAGATAAGGTTTATTATTATTACAACTGTTACTACCTCAAATTTGTGACTTTTTTAGTAAAATAATTTTTTTTCTATTTGTGATTCCATATAGACTATAGAGAAATTTCCCATAAACATTGCAGAATTCCTTAGAAAAGGACTATAGAAGCTTTCGCTAAATTATGGGTGCTGAATCACCTATTTGTTTTGGGACATAGGAAGTCTACTCAAGAATCAAGAGTAAGACCGTGATCTTACATTTGATCTTAGTCTTACTTACGAGGTCTTGATCTGTGAAGGAATTACTGATATATCTACATTTGTCAATTAAATAATAAATTTTGCCAAATATCAGCCTTAAAGTATTCTATAGGCATTCAGATAAGATGGCAAATACTTTCATATTAATCCTGTTATCTTCAAATTTGGAAAACAGACTTTTATATGAAAAGAATCTCACTATCCTGTTTTTTTATGGGGTCATGAAATTGCCATAGTCTACAAAAACTTTAAAATTTTATGTTGTAATCGGAAATAAAAAACAGCTGGAAAAAGTCAGCAACAACAGAAGTAATAATCCTATTCTCTAATTACATAATTACATTTTCTAAATATGAAACTGTTAAGATCTGTATTGTAATGGTTATATATTTTCATATTACATTATTAATATTATATATTTGATATCTAATAAATGATAGAATTTTTATGGATAATACATTGAAATGGAATAGCAAACATTTTTGTGGAGACTTCCCATAAAACATCTTTGTCTACTTCTTAAACAATAGTTAAGTGAGATTTAAACTTTTTTAACATGATTGTTTTGGACTTGTTTAGAAAAATGCTACCATTTAAATCTATTTTCTAAAAAGGCAAATTTTGCTACATTTTTAAATAAAAATGGTGCTTATTCTGTAGAGTTCTGTTTCTGAAAGGTAGAGAGAAAAAGTGAGAAAGACGTCTAATAAAATTAAACTAAAACATCTGAAAATAGATATGACTTGATAGCTAATTTTAAATTTATATTTACATATGCAATGAAAGCTATATTCAGAGATCATCCAAAAATTATTAGAAACATAAAAACAACACTAGAAAAATTTTATCACATATTTTTGCAGAGTAGTTTGTTTTTTTAAAAAAGAGCCAGAGCAAAGGAACAGTTGATCACCAAAATATTAACACGAATTAGCCAAAAAATAAATTATAGGTCATTTCGAGTTGAACTCCTCACCAATTAGTGCACTAATCTTGAGTGACTATAACACACTCCCCATTTTTTCTTTTCTGGTTATTTTAACAATTGCATGTGAAGATACTGATTTTGAGGAAAATTTCAAATGCATTATTGGTTGATACAGCACTTTTAGGTAAGTTCTCAAGGGGGGCCTGCAGCAAATATGTATATAAATGTGAGTTTTAAGATTTTTTTCAAAAGCATTCTGTTTTAGGAAGTTCTGTAATTGACAACTTCTCGATTTAGGAAGCATCTCACATTTTAGAGAAAAAATATTCTAGATCAAGTCTTTTCCCTTAATGCAGAAAACGTAAAGCTTCTAAAATAGAAATCATTTTGTTTAGCCTTCTCTTTAACCAAAGACACCAAATAATGAAGTGGACTTCTAAGTAGGAAAGAGAAAACTTTACCAAATATGCCAGTGGGGGCTCCACTTTTAGTCAGCAAACATCTGCACCTGGGAGCTGAGCTGTCAAATTGAGTCAGGTCCTGATTGAGCCGAATGATGGACACGCAGTGCCCGGACATAGTACACAGTGAACTCATTCTAGGAGACCTGCACACCCCCTTCTCCTGATTCACGTACTGCTCTGGAGGTCATTATTTAACACTGGCAAATTGAACAACGACATGAAATGAAGTGCAAGATGTAGATATTTCTTCCCCTTCACTAATCACGCTCACAAGAGAATTCATTTCTTTTCTTTTTGCCTCAGGCATATCCAGGCTAGCAATTTTCATTTTGCTACTGAAATGATTTCCCCACCACCCATCTTTCCCAATTAGAGTGGAAATGGATTAAGACTTCAGGTTAACCCCTCTGTTACTGGGAATAAGAAGGAAATAAAGTTATATGTAAGCTTTATTTTCACCTTTGTGTATGATGTTCTTTTCTGATCACGATAAACATAGATTTAATTAATCACACCCTCCCTAAAAGACATTCCTTTAGTGAAGACGTGATACTGCCTTAAGGTAAAGCAGCAAGAGAAAAACTTCTTTAGCCAGAATCTTATTCTGTTAACTTATATTTAAAGTGTTCTAGAATGTTTATGAGTAAAATTAGGAAATTTGGATACAAAGTAGGAAGTTATACGAAAGCATAAAAGCACATTGATTCTTCAATTATAGAGAATGGATACAACAAAAGTGAATACTTCCTTGGTTTTTACTAAACTTGAAATATCTGGATCTAAAAAATTAAGTGTGGATAGATATCTAGAAAATGCTGGATCATCTGAAACTTATCAAGTAGATTTTCCCCCTACAGAACCTAAAAATAAAAACTTCTCTAGAAAAAAGCATCCTCTCATTACTGATCTTTAAAATTTTAAATGTCGAAGTCCTAAGTAAGTATACCTCACATAACTCCTCTATAGCAACCTACAAAACAAGAATCCTCTCTCCTGGTGGTCTGTTTATTTTGATATGAACAAAAGAGAAGGAGATTCAGTATTTATGAAAAAGAACCTGAATTCCCCTTTGAGACAAAGTTTTAGATTTTCAAAAGCAAATATGGTACTTTTCTATTTTTAAAAATATATATAAGTTTATATATTATTGGCTCTGTTGGTCAAGAAAATAGTTGTTTATCATACCAGGAAGAGCCTGGATAGCAGAACAGCAGCCTATGAATGCATTAGATTTGGGTTATGCTTGGTTTTGACAGGTTTGGGGGTTTATGAAAACATGAGACCTCCTTGGTTGATCTAACGGGATCCATTAAGTGTTGCTAGTCCAAGAGGACAGAGAAAGCTGTGGAATTGATTCCTCAAAAGCAAAAGCCTTATTTATGCTAACAGGGTTATAATGACTGAGCAAATTTTAGTGGACAAATAGTAGAGGTCCTTAACATTTACTGAGCTATTCTCAGTTTCAGACATTGTGGCAAGGGCTTTCTGTGCATTATCTCATTTATTCCTTTTGCTAATACTCTTAAGTTAGGAACTATTATCCCCTAAGGCTTAAAGAGGTTCCACAACTTGCCCAAGGCCACATAAAGATGGAATGAAAGTCAGAATTTTACCCAGTCAGTGCACAGAGTAGACCATCTTTGAATTGCATGCCCCTCCCCGCCCCCGGCCAAAAAAAAAAAAAAAGCCTGTTCTTCACAGTTCTCATTGAATACATTTCATAGACAATGACTTTCCTAAAGGACTCCTTTTGCTTCTGAAGCGCAGTCACTTCCCAGTTAAGGGGGATTTGCAAACAGGCCCACTCTAGAGTGTAGCACAAGGAAATGAACTGCTTTAGAAACACAGAACCCAGATAGATGGATAAATATTTCAGTGCTTTTTCCAGAATAGTACTTAAGGAGCAGAGCCCATCTCAGTTTGGGTTTGAGCCCATGGCCTTATGGTTTAAATATAAAATGCATTAAAGCTCTTTATTTAGAGAGTCACATGCCCTTTTGCAGGAGCAGCCCCAGTTCTCCCTCTGACTTTAGTGAAGGTACAATGCAAATAGGTGTTTTGATATTGTCATTAGTGTTCATTATTTATGAGGACTTGACTGTGTATTCAAAGACAGCCAGGAAGGTCATGTGCCCCCTTCAGCGAAAACCTTGACTCTAAGGACAGCACTTTCCTGGTGTACAGCCTTTGGAGGCTCTTGACAGCAACGAAACCTAAACAGAAGAATCCCACTTAGCATTTGTCCACAGGTAAGGGGCACGGAGAAGTAGGTCTCGACTTCCAATAGCAAAGAGAAGTATGCTGCCATGTGAAAATTTCTAAACAGTGACTTCTTCTAAACCATAGGTTGTGACCCATAGATTAGTTGTTAATAATAATAACAAAAGAAAAATAACAAGAAGAAATAGAACAGAGTAACTGGAAAACAGAGTGCTTCATAAGTAGTAAGGGTGAATACTGCTTCCCGAAGCTCTTTTTTTGATTGATGTATCTCCCCTGAGCCCTGGCATACAATTTGCTTCTTACTGTTTCTTGCTATTCAAAAAGTGTGAAAGCCTCTAGCCTAAAATGTCTTATTTTCTTAGTCCTCAATTTGTTACTTGACTTGGTGTTTGGCACCCTGTGGCTCTCTGAAGTTCTCCTAACCTTTCTGTGCTTCCGTTTCCTCCTTTGCCAAGTCTAAAATCGTGTCATTTAAAAAAAGTTATCAAGAAGACCAAATTAAATCGTAACTGTCAAAGCGCGTTGCCAAGCTCAACACAGTCATCAGAAGTGAATTATTATTATGAAATAAAACAGAGTGAAGCTGTTTTGAAGGCCATCCTTCAGTGGAATGGCATTGAGTCATTTTGTTTAGAGGTGAAAAGATTCCTAGCAAACATTTTATACAATCCTTTTATTTTATAGAGGGAAAACAAGGCTCTGAAAAGTGAGTGGCTTTTTTGAGCTCCCGAAGCTGGCTGATGTAGGACCCCCTGATCTGTAAATTAGTGGTCCACCCCGCCCCTACCACTCTTCCAACAGCCATTTTGCTACTTCTCTTAAAAAGGGAGGGTCTTGTGAAATTTTATTTACGGAAAATTTACAACTCATGAAAAGCTAAATGGATTTCTTCCCTTTCAAAGTGGTTTCCTGATTGCAATCACATAAATTAAACTCCAGCCCTAAAAAAGTCATTTGTACTGAGAAACGATACATCTCCAAGAAGAGATACAGAGAATTCTTTGAAATTCTCAAGAAGTAATGCAATAAGCTGCCCAAAAGTAAATATTATTAATCTTCTGCCTGAAATGTCAATCAGGAAGATATTTTTTAATTGTATGGGAAAGGAAGAAGAGACAAAGTTTCTTCCCATTAATGATATGAACTGAAAGTAAGGGAAGAACCAAAAAATGTGCAAAATGTCCTCGGGGGAAAAAAAGTGTAAAACATAGTCTTGGATGATACAGCAAGGTCGTTGCTCAATTTTATGTTGTAACACTATTTTAACTGTCACCAAGGGCTGGGATAGCAAATATTGCATCAACTCTGCAAGGTGTTTCCTGGGTTTTGTGGACAGGGGGGTCGGGGGAGGTGCAATCTCCATTCTTGTGAAGGCCAGATAAAGACTTCTGCTCCAAGCCACTATCTTTTCGTGCTGAAGCTGTAGATAACACAGTTTCACACCCTGCTGCCCAAGTCCTGCTTTCCCAATTTGTAGGTCTTTATTGCTAAAGCTTTTGTGTTTGTTTTATCAGACACATTTTATCATCCTTCTCCAAACACCCTTTGTCAAAGTCAGCCTTTGAACTTCTTTTGCATATCCACAGAATAGGATCAATGATTCAAGATATGTAACAGGCTTATCTTATAATTCTAAAGAAAGACGAACAGAAGCATTGAGCTTTCTTCTATAATATATTTTCTTGGGGGTGGTATCTTTGTATGTGTGTGTGCTAGAGGTAAGATGTACAATCTCATTACCTTTAGGAGATAATGCAGTAGATTATCCTATACCAATTTTTTATGCCTTTTAGTTTTGCACAAATTAAACCTGAATCTTAAGAGTCAACTTGTCTTGGATTGTACTAAAGGCTGCATTGCAGGTAGGGCTAATTTTGGGGTCTGATCTGCGTGGCTCCTCGTGCTCCTGACAGTACATCCGGCCCACTCTGTGCTCCCTTCTGTGTGCAGTCCCCATGCTCCTGACAGTACACCAGGCCCTGAGATGCCTGCTTTGCTTGTCTTTGATACGGTGATCTCTGGAATTGAGTATCAAACTTTGCGTTAGGAATTAATGCTTGCTCATACCACTTAAATCTTTTAAATGTGGAAAACAGAATCCACTTGGAGCACATCAGATAGGTTTATAACTTTGTCCCTCTCTTGTCATTTTTTGCATGTCTCACATCAATCCTTACTCTGCAACTGTGAAAAAATAGGATGGGATAGATGGAAGAAGGTAGTACTCCTTCCTTCTCTGGGCACAGGGGCAATTTCTCAATGTAGCTTACATGTGGCTACAAACACAGAGCATCACTTTCTTATAGAGACCAGGTCACTGTTCCTTGGAAAAAAAACGGTGTTCTGTTTGACGACCTGTACTTCTCCAGAGTGACCTCTTCCGCTGAGTCTGGAAGTCTTGCCTTAGGAAGGTGCCCCAGGTCTCTGTCTTCAGCAGGCCATCCTTCATGAGAGATGAGTTTGTTTTGTTGTTGCAAAGCATAGCAGGGCTGATACATTTTAGCAAGATTAAAACTTAATCTTTAGGGTTCTGGGTCCTTTCACCAAATTTCTTCTGCTTACACCATGATCTATGTTTTCTCCTCCTCCTGCTCCTCCAGTTCCTCTTTCTTTCCTTTCTTCTTCTTTTCCTCTTCCCTCCTTCCTTCCTTCTGCCTCTCCTTCCTCCTCCTTCTTTTCAACTAT
Organism: Cacajao melanocephalus; assembly: GCA_963573385.1. NCBI lineage: Eukaryota > Metazoa > Chordata > Mammalia > Primates > Pitheciidae > Cacajao > Cacajao melanocephalus. The sequence goes on from CAUYLG010040620.1 coordinate 166,280, forward strand.
CACCTACCAAGTTGTGCCTGCCCCGCCCCAGTGTTTTACAGTGTGAGGAACTCCCACAGGCCAGCTTGGCCACTGAAACAAGCCAATGATGAATGTAGTTTTAAACAAATCAAGATTTGCATAAATTGGCTCTGCAGTTGGCTTCTACAAACTAGCTGGAACAGTCGCCGTATGCCTAGTTCAGTGCTCTCATTCCCAATGAGTTCTCAGACCTTGCAACTCACTCAGCCTGCTGTTGCAGGGAAACCACAGCTGTGTGGTTCCCAGTCTCTGGCAAGCCAGCAAAGGGCTCTCACTTCTTTTGCTTTCTCCACCTTCTTCCCACCAGCTGGAACACTCAGGACTCCCCCAGGTCCTATTTTTCTCCTTTTGGTAATTTTTTTTTTTTTCTGATACAGAATTCATTTTGGCTTCTGGGAATTAAGAACAAATGAACCGTCCTTCTGAAGTCAAGAACTGTATAATGAAAGCTAAATGCAGAGGCAGAAGCCACTGTCGGTTGGCCTTTGTCTTCTCTGTTACCAGCCCTGGATGTGAGGGTGAGAGAGGGAGCCTTGCTATACCCCAGTGAAACCCTGCAATTTCTGTGCCAGATAAAGCCCTCTTCAGTTGCTGGACGGAGTCCAGGTGCTGCCTTCTGAGTGGATGGCATCCTCAGTGCTTGCCCAGGCCAGCCTCATGTCCAGAGTGGGCTTGCTCTTGAATCACATGCTGCTGGTCAGGACTCTGAATGCGAATGCTGGTGTTTTTTGTTGTTATACTATTGATTGTTTAAAAAAAAAAAAAAAAAACAAGGTCTTGCTCTGCTGTCCAAGCTGGAGAGCAGTGGCTCACTACATGCTCCAACTCCTGGGTTCAAGGGCTGCTCCCACCTCAGCCTCCCGAGTAGCTAAGACTACAGATACACACCACCATACTCCATTAATTTTTTTTTGAAAGAAAGAAAAAGAGAGGAAAGAAAGTGAGAGTTAAAGAAAGAAAAAAAAGAATGTAAGAGAGAATGAAAGAGGAAGAGAAAGAGGGAGAGAGAACGAGATTCTTGTTCTATTGCCCAGGCTAGAATGCAGTCTAAAAATGGGTATTAAAAACCTCTTTTACTCCATTAATTTTTAAACATTTTTAGAGATGACATCTCTTTATTTGTCCCGGCTGGCTGTGA